>VZTO01027963.1:285351-346314 GCA_013400615.1 Syrrhaptes paradoxus | reverse complement strand
AAATTTTTACAACTTAGAGGTCATTGGAGATCTCAGACACTAAAAATGTGCTTTTTGCAGCTGTAGTTAGTGGAGGGTCAGAGAGAGAGGAATTCAGGTGACAATAATTTGTGCCCATGAACTTAGGGAAGTTGTGGAAAGACATGGTGGAAACTTAAGTATGTTAATATGCTGCTTGTTTCCATCAAGGGCTGTTCAGCATGTATTGCTGTACTTCGAGGCAGGTGTAAAGTAATTATGAAAATACACTTTGATTCTGTGTAATCTAAAGACTCTGCAAAACTTAATATCGGTGATGTGCTTAATTTTGACACTGGGGCACACTTAAAAATGATGCTTGATATTTTTATGAGTCTGAGTGGGAAAAGGTGCGTATTTTCAAATCGACCATCTTAACCAATTACTGATTATTTTTTTTAACGTTTCTGTAGATTGCGTGTGTTGTTTCTGATGATTGTCTACCAGACTAAATGCACAACTGTGGTGTATTTCCTTTTGAAGAGATTACGCTTGATTGCTTGGCTACTATTTTTTTTTTTGTCATGCTGCTTTATTACTAACCATTAATCAAATCACAGAAAGAACGTTAGGCTTTAGAGCGTAAAAGTAGTATCTGCATGCCTTTTGCTGCCACCTAGAGGTATTTCTTCTGAGGAGGAATTTACAGTGGGGGGAAAAATAATCTGGAGAATGCAGTTATTGACTGATTTAAATTTTTTCAGAACTCTAGTCACTAACTTTATTAACATTCAGCTTTCTTCATTTTTGTAGAATCACTACTTACTGTATATGTCAATTAGAGTAATTTAACTGTGGCGAGCCAAAAGTAAACATGAAGGCTTTTTATACATATATATATTTTTAAATGTTTTGCAGAAAGCTGTAGAAGAACCACTAAATGGTAGGTGATATTCAAGGCTTCTCTTCTAATTAAGGGATTAGTTATGGAAAAAGGTCAAAAAATAATTGTAGTTCTCAGTACTACAGCATTGCAATGGCAGATTGGTTTGTCAACTTATTTGGCTCTGTGAGTCAGTAAGAGTTTGATGTGTCAATGAAATTATGCCTGCAACCCTGGTCTACGCCACTGTGCTTGCTAGCCAGTGGCATTGTTTAACTGTTTTAGGACAAATCTAATATCTCAGGAGATTATATCCACCCTCTTCGCTTTGCAAAAGTCCAACTTTTGAGAGGAAAAGAGAGGACAGGTCTTGAAAGTTGATGTTAATTCTTCTTCATGGGCGTTTAACTTGGTGGAATACTTACAGCAAAATCTATCCTTGTCACTCTATTCTTTTGGTATTTCTTTGGGTTGGAGAAACTCTACCATCATGGTTGGGATACTCTACCCATCAACATCATGGTTGGGATACTCTGATAGCACTTACGATTGGGGAAATTTTTTAAAGGGATGAATCTGAAATATTTTAATTTTTTTTGCTATTCTGTTCACTATTTGGCATGCCGAGTAGTAGCAAGTTCTAACCCGAATTTTAGAATTAATCTGAATATTAATTATGAAGCATTTCTTGCTGTTTGGCTCATTACTAATCCATTTGCTTGGCTTTTAAAGATGCAAAAGGAGTGATGTTAGAATGATGGTAAGTCCAAATAAATCTCCAAGTATTTATTTTAATTAACATGTATTTGGGGACATTGATGTTTCAAGTTATCCAGTGCTAATATGATGAAACTTGGAGGACAGGTTTCAGTGCAGGTGCTGTTCTTATTCAAATTCTATTTCATTGAAAAGAAAGAAAACATATTTTCTGTATCATACATAGGGGAAGAATGTATATTTTTAAACAGTAAAGAGGATGAGTCAGGGAGAGAGAACTATTAAAATAGTATGTTTCTGATCAAATGTGGAAAGTCAAATAGTTTGTATGCTTCCTTTATGCTTACATAGTATTTAAGATGCATGGACTTTTTTCTTGGTGGCGGGTTGTTGTATTTGTTTTTTGAGGGGATTTTTTGTTGTTAATATAACTAAGTCTTCTCTATGTAATTAATTGGTGATTTCCCATGGAGGTTCACAGGAAAGTGGTTTAAAATAGACTTCTCCCCCGCCTTTAGATATTATTTAAATTCTCTTGGGTTTTGTTAGACTGTTTGTGTTCCAGTCAGATTTCACTCAATTTGTTATTTTTCAGGGTCAGATAGTAGTGTTTGAAAATTAACAGAACTGAAACACATGTTAATAGAATTTAAGAACTGCTTAAATAACTTTACCTTATTTTTGACAAACCTGAATTTTTAACTTTAAGATCTAAAGGTGCACACTGGCTAGTGCCTGTTGGTTATGCTTGATGTTTAAAGAACGATCCTTAATGCTGGGATTAGGCCTTTTTGATTTTATAATGGCCAGTAAGATGGCAACACTGACTACATATAAATAGACTCCTCCTAATTTACAACAAGCCATGAAATGAGAGGGACGGTATTAACTTGGCCCAGAATTCCCAAACCGGTGCCTCAAGTGGGTAGCCAAGTTTGTGAATATTCTTGGTTCCTGCAGCTCATATCCATCAGAAGAGAGTTTTCCTGGCTAGACTGTAGAGAGCTTAAAATTTAAGCTGTCATTGAAGAGCTTAAATTTTGGATCATATGCTCAAGTTTGAAAATGAAAACAGTCTTTTACTGATTCTTTTCTATTCAGAAGCTATACTTCCTTTTCATGGGAGTACTTGTTCAAAGAGCCCTTGTTGATGCTGTTGGTACTTCTGTTTCTTCTTGGAAACTGAGCAAGCTTGTCATGAAGTATCACTAGACCCTTAGCCTAGTACTCCTGCATCAAATTACAACATTTTACTAGTCAGGATGAAGAGTAAGGTCAGTCTAAACCTGTTAATTTAACTTGAAATATTTGTATATCATGCCACTTTTCGAAGGCATGAATTGACAATGTGACAAGAAATGAGGTGCTAGTTAGCCCTAATTGGAAGAGGGTCTATCAGCTGATTTTTGAAAACAGGCTTCCTTACAAATACCATGTGCTGTTAGGTTACTTATGCTAGTTAGTTATGACTACTACATGATTCATCCAGGTATGCCATAGGATTATTTTCTAAAACAATAGGAATACAAGCAGTTTTGCGGTACAAAGGACAACTGCATTAGTGTCTTCTAAATGCATTGATAAAATGTATACCAGATAGTAGAATCTGAAGTAGGAGCAGTGGAAGGTAGGTCCTGCCTCAGAAGTAACTATTGCTTGTTCTTCATGGCAGTGGTTTGAGATCAGGAAACAAATAGATATTTGCCAGTCTATTGCATTCAAAACTGACCAGAAGGGAGATAAGGCTGGGACTAGTAGGGTTAACATACTGCTGAAGAACAAGGTAGAGTTTGCATGGAGATCCAATTTTAAACAAGTTGACTGTTTCTTCTTGGGTCTCTTTAAGGCTTATAAAAATATCCCACCTCTTTTAGTGCTGAGGTGGAGCTTCCAAAAGGACAGAAATTGCTAATTATCCATTTCATTTTGACTTTTAGGGTAGGTTAGAAGTCTGTCTTATTTTTCTGCCTTGAAAGATGGCTCCTAGAAATAACAGAAGCTTTTACAGTTTGAAGGCAAAGACTCTGTGTGCAAGCTGGAAGCAGCTGCTTTCTAGCTTAACCTTCCCTTGAAAGTTTGCACACACTGAAGGGATGAGTCAGATGCTAAAGCCCACTAGCTTACAAAATGGCTCATGAAAGTAAACCAGCATTCGGAGGAAAGACAGGACAGGTCAGACAGATAAGGCTGAGAGCCGCTAGCTTATTCCAATTCAGAAGTTGGAGCTCCAGGACAGTGTCCGCTTTTCTGTTGTGGAGAGGCTGAAATATAACTTGGTGTTAGTACCACTCTTTTTCGCTATTTGAATGCTAAGTGGGCTTTCAAAGTTTGAAATGAAGTAATTTTTTTTAAGCTGTAACTTGAGTAAGCAGCATAAAATGTTGCTGCTCTTCCCAAGCTATCTTTTTTTTTTTTTTTTTTAATTCCCAGAACTGAAGAGCTGTGTGATGTGAAAAGTACACCGTTGTTGATACACCGTGGCCTTGAAGATGCACTACTCAAAGAGAAGACATTCAGGAAAATAGTTGTTTTGCATGTGTGGCAAAAATGCTTTTGATATAAATTATGTAATTTTATAGTCACAGCAGCTGTAGCGAGGAACATGTGTGTTTGCCCACATGTGATCTTTATTTTCTTTTGTTATGGTATGTATGGTATGGTCGAGGGTGAGAATATAAAAAGCACTGTTTGCCCACTACAGGGTCTTCCTGCAGTAATCCTTAGTGGTATTATTTTCAAAAACTATCATTAGTCACTGCTTTGAATAATGGGCCTGCTCAGCCCAAAGATTGCAGTACCATTTAGACTATTGTTTTCTTTATTTGTGTGCATGGGCAAGGTATGATCATATGTCTATGATACAAGCAGGAAGTAAAGATTGTACAAATACATCTTTTCTGACATTCAGCAAAACTTTTATAAAAAAAATAAATAAAATGCTTATACACAAAGTTGCATAGGTACAAAATTTACTCCCAGCTCTCTTTAAGTTATTGACCAAGTTCTCCTAATTCCATCAAACAGTAATATTCCTCTCTATGGACAGTAGTCATGTATGCTCTGGTGGCTGATATTTTAGTCCAGTGAGAGAGCTCTCCCTGCCTCTTCGGTATTCTTTGATGAGAAAATGCTCAGCTGTTTGAGCCTAATTCAGCACTGGAATTATGGAGCCCAGCAGCTAGTAATTTTCATGCTGAATGTGGTTCTTGTGTGTGTGTTCATGTTGTGCAGTGTGTGGTACTGGAAGCAATTTCAGCCTTTCTTAACTCAGTGAATTTGTAAAACTCATTTATGTGTCATAAAAATAGGAGTTGTCCTATTTAGTATGTTTTCAACAGAGTTTAGAAATTTGTTTTCTTCAATAGAGAAAGGAGCTATTTAATTTCTGACCTGAGTTTGTGATGCTGCCATTGCATCACAAATACATAAAATAATAAGTAGGAGGAGCTGATGAGAAGTAAGGAGGCTCAGTTTCTGTATATACATAAGTAGTACAGGTAAAAATCCATTTTCTAGGACTTGCACATTCCATGAGATTTTACCATGTTTTACAATGGTTTTGAGAGTTGTTCCCGTATAGTTGGCTTCTCTTGGACTTTATGTATACTTTGTAGAAATCTTCACACTGTCTCCTGTTTGTACAAAGGTAATATATTTCAAAGGCACACATGGTTTTCTCCTTCTAACATTTTAAAACTTAGTTTTGAAAGCTGATGCCAAACAGTAATGTAATAAAATTCATGTTTTTAAAGATTCTGAGTAATTTGGCACGTGTCAAAGTTGGATGTTATAAACTATGGTTCATATTCATGTTGTGGCTGCATGTTGCAGAGATTCAGGTCTCTGCATGTTGAGTTCCAAGTCTCAATGCAGGCACCTTGCATCAAGAATTCAACAAAATAAAATTGAGTTATCTGATTTTACGATATTTAACTCTCAAACAGTTCTCTTGCTAGGGCTGCAGGATTGAACCACAAAGAGCAATCCATGGTCCAGCCCTCACTAGAATCAGTGGAACTGGCCACAGTGAAGAGGGTTACTCGTGTGATAAAACATTTAAGAAGCATGTATGCTTTACACTTACTTTCATACCTTCAGGTTTGTCAGTGGGAGTATTCATCTAAGATTTGAGCTCCTATATATGGGTCTTTTGGTACAAGTTTTTCCATAATAACAGCAATCTCTACTTAAAGATGGGAGATTACTCACCATTAACAATTCAGTGCAAGAATTTACCTGATTAAGTACCATGCAGAGCTCTCTAGTTATAACTAGTGATTCTGTCTGGCAAATTGAGGAGTGAAAAACAAACCAGCTGTATTTCTGTTGAGATATTCTGCCTTATAAAAACCATTATGTACAATAGCTTTATGTTTATTTCTGTAAAGCAAACTGGAGCAAAACCCCTTTGTGTCACTATGGGATGAAGCTGAGCTGTGAGTAGGCATAGTCAAAACATGAGGAGCTCAGTGACTGCGTACAGGCTGCAGAGTCAATTGACCCAGAAATAAGAGAAACCCGCCATCCTGTTGTTGTGTTAAGGGCTTTGCTGTGGGTTTCTTGTGGGTATAAATTGGAAAGTGAGAGTTTAAAAAGTCATTGATACACCCAGCCCTTTCCCACCAGTAATTTAAAACCAAAGTTGTTCATAACTGTATGCTTCCATTTGTGTGTGTATGTATGTGTGTATATATAAGTATATAGACATCTTAAATATCTATAGATCTATAGTCTTTACACAATAAAATGTTTTTATTTATGAAACATGAAACGATTTTGTAAATATTGTGCTAATATACTTAAAAATAAAGTAATTTTAAGTTGTTTTTGTGAGAGATTTTTTTTTTGCTATCACATTGAACTTCTGTAAGTGCTTACATAAATTCATAGTCATAGCGTGTCTTCTCCCTGCCTTTACACCCTCTCTCCCTCCAGCTTATTTACTGGGTACGCAAGAATGTTCCCAGTGTTACTTAGGCTTTGGTTTTGGTTGGGCCATCTTGGTGTTTCTCCTTAAAAAGGTCATCTAGTTGGGAAGGAAAGTGCCCTTAACAACTTGAATTGGGCTGACCAACCATCAAATGTAGTCACCCCAGTGTGCTGTGGGAGAAAATACAAGTCGAGGAATAACAAGCTCCAGTGTAATTTTAAAAACGCAGCAGAGCAGTGCATACTTCCAGTCAGTCTTTGCAATGCTGAAGTAACATTTCTGTGAGAAGAGTTTCTTGTGTTACTTCTAAAGCACTACTGCATAAGTTTTAGATTTTGTGAAGTTGTGTTTGACATTTTTTTGAGAGCGTAGAAACGAGAAAAGACTGTAAATACTGTCTGGAAGTGTTTCCACTCACACATCCCCTTCAATGGAGCTGACCTGGTCAGAACAGTTAAAATTATTAGCAATTCCCTGCTTGTTCAGGGTGATTTGAACCATGGCTCTTACTTCAAGATCTCTTCTGAAGGCTTTTGTGATTTCCTGACATGCACTTTCCTCTTGTCATGGTTTATAAAACCACATGGACAGTTTTGTTAAACAGCTGTTGGGCTGAGACAGGGACAGGGAGGGTTTCACTCACCACTTAGGGTCACCGGCAAGAAACCGACATGACTTGGGAAGAACAAGAAAACAACTGAATTTATTAACTATTTACAACAAGAAGCAAGATATTGAAAGAGAGAAACCACATCTTAAAAAGGCACTTCTCCCCCGCCCCTCCCTTCTTCCCAAGGCCCAAAGGCTTTCTTCTGTACCTTCTCCCCCCCCACAGCGGCACAGAAGGGCAGGGAGTGGGGGTGGATGCAGTCTGTCCACCACTCTTTCCTCCTCACAGTCTCTCCCGGCTGCCACATGGAGTCCCTTTCTCACGTTGAGAGTCCTCCAGAACTTCTCTAGTGTGAGTCTTTCTCCAAACGGGGCTACAGTCCCTCGGCAACCGCCAGCTCTGGCGTGGGGCTTCTAGTTCCAGCGTGGGGTCCTCCACGGCTGCATCTTTTCTTCACCACGTGGCAGGGGAAATGCTGAGAGTGTTCTCTTTCATAATTCCGACTCAGTGTCTGCATGGCCGTCTCCTTCAGAATCTTTCTTCTCTCTCTGCCTTTAAGTCTTCATCGGCTCCTGGGAGAGCCATGGTGGAGGCTTGGGCTATGGCAGGTCTGTTCGCAGAAGCCAGGCAGGCGGCTGGATGGCTAGACTGGCCTGCCAGAGCTAGGCCCTGGCCAGAGCCCCGCCAACCTCATTGTTCTGGACCCCTCTTAAATATGTTATTCGCAGAGGGAGGGAATTGGCTCAGCCCTGGCCTGGGGTGGGTCCAGCCTGAGCTGAGACACTTCAAGCAGTTGTTACCAAGGCTAGTTGATGGTGCCCTTCCCCCATATCCACCACTCAGTTACCAAAGGTTTGGAGGGAGGAGGTGACTCCTTAAGAGTCATTTAAAAGAGGAGCCACCACTGTAACCCCTCCCTGTCCGCCAGCAGCAGACTGGAAGCTAGGGGAACTCTTAGCAGTTGCTTAAGGAGCCCCCACACCAAACCGAAACACTCTCTGAAGAAGCCATGAACCACAGTTTGAGCTATGAAGTTTAAGAGTTTTAGAATTTTGCTGTGCAGGGACCTAACTGCAGGGTGGACTGTAAGCTCAGGGTGATTCTGGTCCTAAACCTCAGGAACTGCGTGCGTGAACTTTAGAGTGAGGAGAATGGCGCCAGTCTAAACGTAAGTGGTTGGAGAATACGTCAGTGCAATCACATGTAATACCTGTAATTCAGACTCTTCCAATCAGGTAAGCCAGGAAAACCAACCCAAACCTGAACTGTCCAGTCCGGAAGCCTTCTGAAAGAGCGTCAGTGCTGTATCAGAGCTCCATAATTGAACATTTACTACTGTAGTTACTGCCTAATAGCAAAAGTGGGCATCCTCTAGTTCTTTCCAACTTAACAGAAGATTTTTTTTTTTCTCCAGTAAATAATTCTTTGCCTTTGTCATAAATACAGCTAGTGCAGTCTTGGAGTTAAATACATATTTGCTTCCAAATTTAATGATGAAAAAAGCATGTGAACTGGACTATCTCTCTAGCTAAGTGCTTGCAGTTGTCTTCTTGGATGCCTATTGTGCATGCTTCTGAAATCTGCCGAGTGTACAGCGTGTCCAAGCCCTGCACAAGGCACTTGTAGTGCCTGCAGCTGTGTGTCAGCACAGAGGGTTGGCTTTCACAGCCCCCCTTTTCTGCCATAGCTGAGCTATAGTATAGAGGGAAGGAGCAGTCATAAAGTATGAAAAAAGGGTAGAACCAGGCTATGTTTCAGTGGATTGATGAATTGGCAAGAAACTTCAATACACAAATGTAAATAGCACGGAGACAAGGATCATCTGCTTTGGGGGAGGAGAACTGCAGTGTTGAAACAAGTTTTGGTTTCCTTCTGTTCCTTTTCTTGCTTGCTTGTTCTTAAAGACTACCAAAAGGAGGCTTTTGAAATTACTGGGCTGGAGAGTGGGTGCAATGGTGGGAGAAGTATTCTAAAGAGTTTACGAACTGCAGATCTGCTGGAAGAGCAACTCCAACTTGACTCTAACAGTGATACGTTTGGACCCTTCAGGAGCTGTAAAACTATATAGTGCTGGCTTCTGTGACTAACCAACTAGAGGTACCTGGGGACAAAGAGATGTCACATGAAGTCAGCGTGCTACCTCCACAACTCAGTGATGTCCCTTGGGCATAGTAGCTGACACTAGTTGGGTCTGGCGTGCTTTTGACTTCAATTAGAAACTGTTTTAAAATACTGAATTTTACCTGTCATTCACAATTTACGTACCTTCAGATAATGAAAGATTTTGAAACTGATTGCTCTAGCTAGTTAGGTGTCTGTTGTGTCTGTCATCGCCATTCCCTACCCCCCCACTCCCCGCCCACAAGTCTTTTAAGATTGCACAATAGGTAGGTGCAGGTTAAACTTAGAATGATTACCAGACCTGTGGAAAAATGAAGGATTACAACATTTTTTGAACTTCTACCTCAGGGTCAGCTTGATGGTGGTTTTATTTGGTTGCATTCATTTCACTTTCCTTTTTTTTCTTCCATAAATGCTGCAGGAATTGCTTTCAGAACAAGAGCATTTGGTTATATTTTGGGTGTTTGGGTTTTGTTTTGTTTTCTGTGTAAGAAAGCAGTATTCTTTAATAAGAAGTATATGCAAAAAAACCCCATCAGAAATTCACTCTGCGGTTGACCAGAAGCTTCATCCAAGCACAAACAATGAAAAGTTCAAAGACAACAGTAAGAAGAATAGGGATCTTTAAAGTCTATCAATTTACAATTCATTTCATTTAAGTTTGAGCATAACCAGTCAAGATAGAGTTTCACTGAAGCAAAAGGTGGTTTAGGATTCCCTGACATCTCTTTAAAAGTTGATCTCTGCGGAAAAGAGAAAATTCATCATATTAAACATGAAGTGGAAGAAAAGGTGCTGTGTGGTTTGCAGACCTCTGCAGGTACTCGGCATCAGATTAGGTAGAACTTGGAAGCTTTGATTCAAGAAATACTGAAAATGTAAGGATTATAATAAAATTATATCAATTATAATTAAAGGAGCCCAGCATGGAAACAGATGCTTCTGAACCCTGCACTGCAATTACAAAATAGTGAGGTTTTCTGAAACACAGTCCTTCTATAGCTGGAGTTACAGCAGAGAATGGAAATGTTGCCTCAAGTATGTCAGGCATTGACAGAGTGAGGCAGTTTCTGTTCTAGGAAGTTTGTGAGGTTTTGGCTGGCATAGAAACAGTTAAGCAGGTACAACTGTAGGAACCAAAAATGTCCTTCCTGCTTCCTCCGCCCTTAGCTGGTGGTAGGTAGGAAAAAACGTTATTTTTTGATAGACTGAGAAAGCTGAAGAGTACTGTGACATTGCTATTTAATGTAATGATGTTAGGAAATCTACATAAAAAGCCTGAGAGGAGGAGGAAGACAATTGCTTTTTCTCTATAGTACCCCTTAACTGCCATTTTGTCTGATACTGCAGCCACTGGAGAACTTCATCCCATCAGAGCAAGATTGGGCAGGGGATGCTGGCCCCCTGCTGCCTTCCCCCTCCTGGTTTGACCCCACTGGTGCCTCCTCCACTGCTTCGGCAGTGTGGCTTGTCCTCTGGGCTGTGGGGGAGAGGTGGGCATAGAGCTCATCATCTCCTGCCTGCTTGCCTGTGAGAGGCAGGGCAGGGAGCCACAGCTGAGCTTTGAGGAAAAGGATGGGTGGGGATGGATGTGCAGAAGAGCCAGTTGTTTGGAGGGGGGTGCAAGATTTGCCTCGTAGACATGCCACCCTTACAGCTGTGTTCAATGAAGGTGATAGATACATTGATACTACCCTAGTAGGTTGCCCTTTATTTTATTTTTTTTTCTTCTGTTTTTTTTCTCATACCAGCTCTCCAGTGAATGATGTAAACAAAATAGTAATGGGGAATTGGGAAAAAGAATCACCAGATAATTCTGGACCATGAGGCTGCTTTCGGCATTTTCAATGGCCGTACAGCCACACACCAAAGGGTAACTTGAAATGTCATACTGAGTGTGAAATTAAGCAGGTTACAGCATCAGTAAGGAAGTATGATTAATGCATGATAAGATACATCATGGCTGTGCCAGTCACAGTGAAGGCAACAGAGGAGAAGGTGGTTCCCATCCCCCAGAGCTGGCTAAATGAACTACACATACTTCATTGGAGACAGTGGGAGCTCTTGGCAGGCTCTGCAGCTCAATTAATAGCATGACGCATGTCAAAAAGCCAGGAGGGAAAAGATGCTACAACAAAACAGCCAACACAAGAGAAAAGCCCAATGCCAAAAGACGCAGGACGCTGCTCGCTTATTTACCAACAGAATGAAACACCCTCTTCACTGCACACGCTTGATGAGGGACTGATCCGTGCCTGAACCTGCTCTTAATCCAGATTGCAGCCTCAGGCTGGGAAACATGAACAAAATAACCTCCTCAGCACAGAGCAGGATTTGCTGGGCCAAATTCAGTCCCCAAGTGAGCAGCAAAGGAGCTTGCAAGCACTGGGAGCTCACAAGGCTTGAAGAAAAGAGCAGACACTGGTGAAAGGGAGGAGATGGAGGAGGCTTCAGCTGCATCTTTTCCATGTCAAGCTGGTTGAGAGCTGAGGGGGGGGGTCACATCAGCATGAAGCAACTGTAATTGGGAGTACAGTTTACCAAAGTATGGGCTGGCCTTTCGCGCAGTATTGCCTTTAGTACAGCGCTGTGCTGCTCTAACACCTTTAACTGCCCTAGCCATGCTCCAGCAGGACACTTGGGCCCCTTCGGCAGATGATGAAACCTCCATCTTACTTTATACTTAACCCTGTTGTTTGCCATCACTAGTTCAGGTCAGGTTGGTTTCAGCCTTCCTGCAGAGGAGGAATGATCTCAACATATCAGACTTGCATCTCAATATCTTCATTTGAAAAGTGTGTCATCCCCCCCAGCCTCCTCCCCAGGGAGTGACGCAGCAAGTGAGATGCAGCTGGTCGCAAGGCTTGTGCTTCACTGAAATCCCACAGTGCTAGAGAAATGTTAAGCCTTCCGGCCAAAACGGGACTGTCAAAACTGCAAGCTCTGAAAGCATTGCCCAAGGAGGCTGTTCATAGCAATTTGAAGACCAGGGAACCTTTTTGGTGAAATATTTTCTGATCTCAATAGGCATGGCTCTGTCAGAGGCTGGTATGCGTTCTGCTTTGATGGGATGTGAATCACACAGACACACACACACACAGAGACACAGACACACAGGGACACACAGGGACACACACACGGACACACACACACAGACACAGACACACAGACACACACACGGACACACACACACGGACACACACATACAGACACATGGACACAGACAGAGACACAGACACACGGACACAGACACACACACAGACACACAGACACAGACACGCACACAGACACACGGACACAGACACACAGACACACACACACACAGACACACTCACAGACACACACACAGACACACACACAAAAGCCTTTGAGGTCTGTGTCTTCCCATAGGTGGATGTCTGGAGAGACGATTGCCAGCTCAGCTTCCTGAAGGTGTTCTGATGACCCCAAAGGAAGCAAAAACCAGTTTTGCCATTGAGGACTAAAGACAAGAGCAAGGCCAAGTGCTCTCACCAAAGTGGCATGAGGAGGGTGGAGTAAGCAGAGCTCCACTTCCATCACCTGATTCATGGTGATCACTCGAGCATTTCACACCTGCCACAACAGTGATCTTAGAGAAGTAAAATGGTGGCCTACCTAATGCAGTAAAAAGCAGGCCTCTTTACCACAGCACTAATAACCTACCTCTTTTACAGTTCTGGATCATGCTTCCCATGGTCTGATTTTACCGAAGTGACCTTCTTTTAACTTGAGTGTGTAATCAGGTCACCCAAAATGTTTAAACAAGAGCAGTGGGAGAGGGGGGTAAAGAAGGCAGCTGTTTTGAAGGTACCACCACTATATCATGCAGATGGCCAGAGACCAGTGCTTGTTCCCAGGCTTCTCAGTCTGGACACTGAAACTCAGAGAGTACTCCAAGAGCTGTGCTGTGCAAAACACTCTTGGCTAAAAGAGGCAATCCTTCTTCCTATTACTATGGAGATATACCTTAGTAGATTTCTCTGTATTCTAACCTAAAATAGCTGGAGTGGGGATGCTTTCTCTGCATCCCTTGGGAGCCCATGCATGTGCTGTGAGCCTCTGAAAGGTGGCTGGTGGATCAGGCTCCTGTTTTCGATTTTGTCCCATCAATTTTAGCTCTCATCCGGCAGCCGCTGGAGCCCTCAGGTCCCCACAGGCTGCCCACGTGGCAAATGCTGCCACCATGGAGCTGCTCCCTGTTACTCAGCCAAGCTGTCTGAGTTCTGCTAGGTGCAGCCTCCAAAATGCCAGTTAAAGCATCCTGGACTCCTGCAGCATGGCACCAGTAACCAGGTTTAATTTGCTTTTGATTTAATAGCAAGCCTTCCTCTGTTGGCATTGCATGAGTAAACTGAAACTACCCATACAGAAATGGCCTGTGCCAACAAAAGCAAAAGGTTACTTCCACTTTGATGTAAAGGCAAATAAAGGAAGAAAACAACAAAACAGCTGCTTTTAGGCTTGAGCCTGATAGATGGGCTATGGTAAGAAAAGCAGATTGTCTGCCTGGGAATCTGTGGTCCCTTCCTGTGCTATAGTCTGAAACCTACTTGCATCTTGGGACTTGCCAGTGGTCTTGAGTCTCAAAGGAATCATGTAGTCCATGAGTAAGAGAGAGAGAAGGAAGCCACAAGCAATGAATAAAGAAAGCAGACCAGTCAAAGGCTGCTCTTGGAGCAACATGACAGAACATCAATGTAATGTAAATAACTTGGAAGCTGTTAAATTATTTAACGTGAACCTACGCCTACATGTATGTACATGTTCATGCACATATGCAACCACATAAATGCTTTCTGTGCCTTCCTGATCAGGAGGAGGAGATGGATGACACACAGACAGCTTCAGCGGGCTGGAAACAGCAGAGCAAGTGCCACCACCTGGAAATGCTCATCTGTAGCTATAACAGAGGACACGGAGGAAAGGGGGGAAAAAAGGGATGTGCAACAGCAGGCAGATATGGTGCAAGCAGAGAGGCATTTCTCTAGTGTTTGAAGAATTAGATTGAATACAAGCTGGCTGAGTCATATCGTGTTGTTGTTGAGAAACACATTGCATTGGGCTGGAGGAAGAAGAGAATGGCCTAAAAGAGGCTTGTCGCGCTTTCCTCCTGCTCGGAGATGTCAGGGCCCCAGCTGGATTTCAGGAGCTTTAGTTTAGCTATGGCTCTGTTGGAGGGGATCTAAGGGAGCGCAGGGAAAAAATGACTCTAAGTCTAGAGAAACATGGCCTTAGAGGAAGGTTTGGAACTAGTAGGTTGTTTAATTTTTAAAAAAGTCTGAGGCAACGCGTGCCAACAAAAGGGATGAAAGGGGCAATAATCATTTCCCCAGACCTGCGGCAGAGAGGACAAAAAGCTGACTCTGCACTGGGATGGAGAGACAGACCAGTCAATTCTAAAGCTACCTTTCCCCAAATGATAATGTTGATGTTTTAACAAGTCAGAAAGAACAAACGAGGAAAAAACTGTTCACTGGGGCGGTTCCTTCCCAGCCATCCGAGTGGTGAGCCGCTCCCAGGGCAGTGCTGGTAGCACATACCAACAGGCTCCACTGGCTCACGGAGCCAGGCACAGCACCAGCACATGGTGGGAACAACGGCCTGTGGAGACCTCCAGTCTCTGCTGCCCTCTCGTTGCCGTGGCCACCTGACGCAAAGAGGCTGAAGGCAAGGTTCGGTGAGGATGGGGGGAACTGGCACCAGTGACACTGTTTAAAAACAGTGGTTGAGAACTGCTGTTCTTGTAGAATATGAAGGACTCAAAGCAATGACAAAAATGAGGCGATATGTCTTTAGCTGTTATTTCTTCTCTGGCCACTAGTGAGATCAGTGAAGCTGCACCTCAAGGAAGAAAATTTTAAAGACTTGTCCAACTTTTAAAAAATTAACCTGATTGATGAAGTTGTTGATTTCTGGGGAGTCAGCGAGGAGACCGGCAGAAGTCCATACTGCTTGTTCACCCATCAGATGCACTGAGGACATGCTGACTCCAGGTTTGCACCGTGCTGTGGATGAGCCCCAGTGGGCAGCTCAGCCCCTCCGAGCCACTGGCTCACTCCCCACAGTGGGATGGGGGAGAGAATCAGGAGGGTAAAAGTGCAAAAACTTGTGGGTTGAGACAAAGACAGTTTAATAGATAAAGCAAAAGCCACGTGCACAAGCGACGCAAACCAAGGAATTCATTCACTGCTTCCCATGGGCAGGCACGTGTTCAGCCATCTCCAGGACAGCACAGCTCCATCACACATAACGGTGACTTGGGAAGACAAACACCATCACTCCAAACGTTCCCCCTTCCTCCTTCTTCCCCAGCTTCCTCATTGCTGAGCATGGTGCCACATGGTCTGGAATATCCCTTTGGTTGGTTGGGGTCAGCTGTCCCAGCTGTGCCCACGCCCCTCCCCCAACTTCCAGTGCACCCCCAGCTCATTCGCTGGTGGGGTGGGGTGAGAAGCAGGAAAGGCCTGGACTCTGTGTGAGCACTGCTCAGCAATAATGAAAACATCCCTGTGGTATCAACACTGTTTTCAGCACAAATCCAAAACATAGCCCCATACCAGCTACTGTGAAGAAAATTAACTCCATCCCAGCCAAAACCAGTACACGTGGGAATCCCAGTCTTCCCTTCCAGAGCAACAGTAACAGCTGTAGGTCTGCAGTCCCCATGGCCATGGCTTGGAAAATTGAATGCTGCAAAATCTACAAACTAAAATAACCTGCACCTTTTTTCTCTTTTTAAAATTCCAGTCTCAGATGTTTTTGAAAACACAAAGTTTCTGATAATCAAAATTGCGTGCTCTTTGTATTTGCTCTAGCTTACTTGTGGTTCTTCCTTGCAAAAGGAAAACTAGTTATCAAGGGTGAGTGTAGTACAACTATTTAACCTCTTCCTAGATTTTAACCATGCTCAGTTTCCAACTGTTCCTGATGTCATATGACATGTGTGATGCCTACAGTGATCCCCATTTGCATTTCACAGAGGCGAGTCCTTGCTCTTCCTCCAGATTACAGATGGGCGGGGAGAGGATTTGCTTCATCCCACAGTGGTCATCTAGCAACTGAACAGCTGAGCGTCAGCCACTCGCCTGGGCTCCCTCAACAGCGAAAATGAGAAAAAGCACATCCACAAGGCAAGATCGGGCACCTGTTTTGGGACTGGAATGGATTGCCCTCAGGCAAGTTTGTCTTTGATGTTCATAGCTAAGACATAGATGTTTACCTTTTAGAAGGACAAGACCAGACCAGGTGGTCACCACCATCAGGAACAGCCACTGGCTCAATGTCCCAAATGGTGAATGGCCACTCTTAATTTAATCATGGGCCTTTTTTCTGGTGGTGCGTCTCTTAATGGCTCAGTTCCTGATGTCACATAGCTATGTGGGAATCTCTGCTTTCATTAAAGCCATCCCTCCTGGCCATTGAATACTTAAAAATGTTAACCATCCATTTACTGCAAACATATATATATGTGCACACATGCACTCACACCAACTAGGCAGTATCTCAGTGCAGTTATTTTTAAAGACACCTAATGAGTTTTGGCTGACCCAGCACATAATTTCTGAGGCTGCATGTCAAGGGCTGGTATGGTGAGAAGATACAAGATCAAAGCAAAAAGTTTGGATAGACTGAGCTCCTCAAACAACGCATCGACGCAGCAGAGTGGTCTCCTATATGTGTACACCTCTGGTGGCACCGGACTTGGAGCTGCACCGACTGACTTCTCCATTTTGCAAAGCCACACTACAGCACCATTGCTTTATCTCAGTCCTGTAGGAGATCAGAGAGATCTGTAAAAATGGTAATCAGATTGTGAAGATGAATGTTGCTATTCTGAGAGCTGGACCTGCAAGCAAAAACCTCCTGTCAAGAGGGGACAGACATGACTACAGCTAGGGAAAAGTGTGTGAGAAAGGACATAGTGGAGGGTCTGAAACTAAGTTTCATGGAGAGGGGGAAAAAAAAGCCTTGTGATTCCTGGGATGGGCAAGGTCTGCATTTGACTGGAAGAAGACTGGGGACTTGAGGATTCATGCATGAGGCCAAACAGGGTTCTGGATCATGAGGGACCATAAGGACAGTGGTTTGTAGCAGCTCCCTTTTTTTTTGGGATCAGCCTGCAGGATTCACAAAAAGAGAAGCAAAACACTGTTGTTCCCTGGGAATACCTCTGAAATCATGTGTATGTATGTCCTGCGCCAAAAAGGCACACCGTCATCCTCCCATGAGGAGGAGGATGGCCAGTGTTACATTTTGATGATCCATCCATGTGTTTTGGGGAGTGGAGCCCATCTTGCCTCCAGAGGCTGTTTGTCTTTAAGGATAATGCTCTTGGTACTGGCAGGGGTTCTCTTTTGCAGGGGATTATATCTACTAAAACAAAGATAAAAGAGAGCAATTAGGGAAATATGTCATGATTATTCATAAAGGCCAATTAAAAAAGTGGTTTTAGTGGCTTAATTCTCCCTTAGTGAGAGTGGTTGTTGGATCCATGCTTTGTTTTGATTCAGATGGTATCTGCAGCAGGGTGAATCACTTGAACTGAAGCCCTGAGCTTTTGAAATATCAGCTTTTCTTTAGGGAAGCAGAAAAATAGAGCCAAAATTTAAATTCAGCTGATTAAAATAAGCAGTTTTAAAGTACTTGCTTAAAAGTTCTGTTGTGTTTTAACCTCTGAACTTATTAAAGCAAATTAAAATCAGCTTTTGAACAGGCTGTTTTAACAAATATGTAGGTCCTTAAACTGCTTTGAAGCCTCATGACCTTGTCAAACGCAGACTTTGGGGCTGGGAGGTGGGATGGGAAGGTTAGCAGAAGGAAACGTCTACCTTTCTTAAAGTGTGTCTCTTGGTTTTTACACAAGAGAAGAACAGTGTTGAAGGTTTACAGGTACAGCTTTGGCCCAACCAAGCACAAACCAGGTAAGACCAAGCACCACAGCAGCCTTTGGCACCACGCCTGGCTTTCCCAGCCTACCAAGGCCCGTGGTCTATGAAAGCCTTAATCTTCATTCCCTAGGGGCAGGGGATGCTGGGAGAATTTTACCTGCTGGTGTGCTACTGACAAATTAAAAAAAAAATAGTATTATTAAAAGATTATTTTTCCCAGATCCAGCAGTGTAACACACTGAAAGAAGTCCTGTTCACTCACATGAGAGCTGAATTGTGGGAAATGCAGTGCCACCTCTGACACAGCCCCTGCTAGGGTACTACAGGTAGAAAGATGGCCTTGAGTTACTTGTTAATGCTGCCTCAAGCCCTCTCCCCACGCTGTGCTTTTCACTCATTTGTGACACTCAAGAGCAGCGAAATGCAGTAGGAGGCAGGGTTACTGGCACTGACCATGCTGGGTGCTGGCACCGCTGGCTGTGGACCAGCATGCTCTTCCTTGGCTGGTGGGCGATGCAGCTGAGGGCACGCCACAGCTGCCCTCTCCCATCCCAGCTGCACAGGACTTGAGCTGGAAGGATTCGAAGCTGCTTTTCTGTTTGATCTTTAGCAACGTGTTGGTGCTGGTGTGATCCCTATTGTAGCTGTAGCTGTAGTCACCCCAGTATAAGGAGACAGAGGGACATTGTATTGTTGTATATAAGGTATTAGATACACACACATACATATGTACATAAATACATGTATGGGTATAGTATGTACATCACATCATACAGGAGTGGTGAATGCACCATACTCTGTGAATACAGGCAAGGGTAGTTTTATTTTGCAATCAGCAATGGTACATCAGCTTGGAAAACAAGGAAAGAGATGGCTAATCAGATCTTTTTTTTTTTCTTACTGTACATTTGCTTTACTCCAGTATCTTGCAGGGTTTATTAATAGACTTTATTAAAAGCTTAATCCTTCCATCCACTCAGCTAAAGGCTAAGAAGCCCTTAATGCATGATCCCAAAGGGAAACCTTCAGCAGAAATCAAGAAAGCAAACTTGACACCCCAACTAGATATTTTAAGGGCCAAAACTATGTTCCCCCCCAGGAAAGCTTCTACCTATAAGAAGCCATTTGTAGAGATTTCCTTGGCCATCATGGAGAGGTGAACAACATCCTCCAGCAGGGTCCAGAGCACTGGCCAGGCCCCTCACTGCAAGGGCCAGAAACTTGCAGGCAGGGAGGGAGGCATGAGCTGGTGTCACTCTACCACTGTCAGCAGACGTGGTCTTGAGTTCCCTGACCTCTGGCATGAGCCCAAGGAGGGATGTCCATGTGGAATGTGCTCAGCAGTTGTGTGGTGCCAGCTCACTTGGCAGCTGTACTGCAAAGGCTTGAGCAAGGGAAAAGCATCCACCACCACCACATCCACCATCCGAGCTGTAGCTACTCCTCATTAGCTGTAAAAATTACGCTATGAAGAACACGCAGTTAGTTGAAACTGGTAAATTAAAAGTGTATCTGCAGATGTAAGTTGTATTTTATTCAAGTCAAAGCCTATCTAATACTGCAACTGCTGTGTTTGGTAAGTGGCAAGGAAGGTACACAGGTTTTGAAGGTTTCTATCAGAATGTGAATGCTGCAGGGTAACATAAGCTTTTCTAAGAGGCATGAAAGCACCAAGTCTCGGAAGGAGAGGGCAGAGCAGCAGGTATTTGTAAAGGTAGCCAGCGGAAAGGAAGAAGCACAGGCTTGGGGCTGGCCAGTAGCCAAAAATGACAAAGGAAAGAATTCAGTGAATTTGCAAGGGTAGAAAAAGGGAATTAAGGCATAGTTCCCCCCTGCCCCCCCAATTTCCCTGAAATGAAGGAAAAAACAATAATGCCACAGAAGTGACTGAAACCAAGAAACTAAAGGTATTTTTGGAAATCCCTGTGCCCTGGGAGTTTGTAAGTGATGCAACTCCATCCTGAAACCTGACAGGTAACAAACCAGTTCCTGACATTTCCCACACCCCATCCTTGCACACAGACACTGCCAAGCTGCTGCTAGACTGGAGAAGTGGGCCAGATAAACCTTTTTTACCTTTTAAATAGGATCTGTGAGTGTTCTTTTTTCACTCCATTTTTCCTAGATAGGCTCATCACTACGGTGTTTCATTTATTTTCTAAATGGCAAACTAGAGTTGCTTTTCAGCTAGCTTGTAGCAGCAGGAGTATTTATCTGAGTCACCAGAGCCATCTGTTTTAGACAAATATTTTAGTGAATGATCTCTCTTCTTACAGTTAGGCAATTTCTTTATTCTCCTGCTTAAGCATGAATTCTTCATGTATGAAGAAGAAGGTGGGGTGGCCTCTCATCGGCTCGTTCTCCTTCCATGAGCACCTGCTGGCATTAACCTGTGTGCCTCACCCAACTTGAACACTACCAAATATTAAAATCATCCACGGATGGACAGATTTTGAAGCTGGGTTAGAACTATGGCTTAGAGTTTAAAAATAAACATTTTGGGCTTCCTGGGCAGTTGCAAACAACTTCTCTTCTGTTCCCAGCAGATTGCTCAGGAGATAAGAACATCACGTGGAGGTGGGGGGTTCCTCAAGACATTGACCCATGCCTGCTTCTCACGGCAGTTGGACTTTTTTTCAAGGTTCACAGCCAACATTTCCTCAGTACAGCAAGTTCCTCCCATCCTTGCGAGGGGTTTGCGTGGCTTCAGCCTCAACTCCTTTCCCTTGGTTCCTGCTATTGGTGGTGTTCACTTCCCCTTCTCCCTTCTGCCCGTCAGTAAAACCCCAAGTGCAACATCCTTCACATTGCAGGCGCTGGGGTGGTTCCCCTCATGGCTGGCAGCACGGGACTTGGCAGCACCTGCTCCCACACCAGGCTGGTGCTGCCTGGCTGGCCACCTTCCTGGTGCCCCTCCACAGGCTGCCATGTTGGGGGGGGTGGCTCCATCCCGGCTGGGCTCCTGGCCCCCAAATTCACTGCAGGGCCAGGCCAATGCCTGGGCTCTCAGCAGAAGTTTTGGCCAAGGCCTGTGGGAAGGCTGTGGCACCTGGGGTTTCTGTTGACAACGTTTTGTCACCCATAGCCATGACCTATCACATGTCCCTGAGCCTCAGGATGTGGCATGCCACAGTGGCCAGCCCAGTTAAAGGCCTTTACAGCCTTGGGATATTGTTTAATAGGATGTTTCAAAAAAAAAGAAAAAAATCCACCAGTGCTGGTCAGAGGTAGTGTTACACAGTGTGCCTCCATCACCAGCCCTGCCATTCTCACACAGCATCAGAATTGCAAATATTTGATCTGATAAAAAAATTTTATTCAATAAATACTTTCCACAGAAGCCGCATGAGAAAACCATAAAGCAGCTGGTCAGAAATAACATTTTGTCTGCACACTGATAGACTGGTTGCAGGAAAAGCAGCCATTTCAGAAACCTCTGCATTGATTACCGTAGCAGTGCTTGAACCCCAACTTGTGCTAATGCCATGCGGATGCAGAAAGAAAAGAGAGCCCAAGCTTGCAGCCGAAGACCCCGCAGTGACGTGGTCCTTGCAGAGACACCACCATCGCTGCTCTTGCTCAACCCATTGCCACCCAAGGCATGCAGCCCCAGCCACCAGTGCGTTGCTCCCCAGTTGCATGCTGACCACCAGACCCTGGCACATGGAGGTGTGAGGCTCCTGGGCAGGGGCCAGAGAAAAATGCCTTTTTTTTTTTTCATGGGACAGTGTTTGCCCTCAGTTTCAGCACAGCTCAAAGCCAGCTCTGCACGGAGATGGGTTTGGCTTCCCCTTTCTGCAGCACAGCCTGCACTGAGTCAGTGACAGGGTTTTTTTACATATGACTAGGTGTAGTCTGTCCATCCATCTCCATGCACAGGCATTGCAGGTCCCCAGCACATCCATGGCTGGAAGCTGTCCAAAGGAGACAACTGGGTGTTTTGGGCTAGTTCCACTGTGCTTGCCTACGATAAGCTGAAAATTATTAGTGTGGACACCAGGACAGGGCTTGTTTATATTTCAGTTTTGTACTACATAGAATTAACTTGTTGTGGCTTAGCGTGGAACAGCACCTAGTAAATATGAACTGTATGGACGTAAGTGGCTCTGAAACCATGACGTGAGTGTACTTACCCAACCAAGTATGTACAACTTGAAAAGTATCGGTGCTTGCCTGCGTCTGCAGGAGACAGGTGACCTACAGGTACACTGGGCTTTCAGAGAGTTTGAAAAAAATTGAATTTACTAAATAACTAAAATTAACAGAAAGCTACAGATTGGGTTGCATTATTTTTAATTTTTCTGCACTGATTTTAGTCTTGTCTGGAAGGTGCTCAATAGCAATCTCCTCTCCCAGCAACTCTGGGGCACCTCCAGGAGTGTCACACCTGATGTTTGATGCTGCTCTCAGAAACATGACCTCTAAATCCTGACTGCAGTTTCAAAAACTGATGAAACTACAGCTGAGCCTAAGAGCTTGGCCTCTTTATGCCATGCTTATGCCTCAAGCGCTTTACTTGGGAGAGGTTCCACTCATACCACAGCTCCCTCCATAGGGCTGCTGTAATTATTTGCATTACCATCAAATGCTGTAGCTGAACTACACCTTACCAGCCAGTCAAAGCCTTTTCATGTTTGGGAAGTGGTTCAGCCTGGATCATGTCACTGGCTGAAACAAGTCTGGGGAATAGAGATGAGGGTGAAATAAACTGGTTTACATGAAAATGAGTGGTGCCAGTTTAACAGCTTCCATGAGCTGGAATAACACCAGTAAGACCTGATAAATATACAGTGTTTTGCCGGGCTTCCAACTATTTAAACTGATTCTATTTGATAACAGTTTGCTGAGTCAGGCAGGAAGAATGCTTTCGCAGCCACAGATCCTGCTAATGGGAGGTGGTTTACCTTAAATGGCTGGTTTTAAAAAAGGAAAAATAAAGGAAAAAGCTGTCTCAAAATCAGGTATCTGTTAGGAAACAGTTTGCTGGGCAAGAGGAGCCATTGGAGGCACCCTCAAAGTCGAACATTTTGGGGAGCAGGAGCCGACTGCAGGGACAGAGCCAGGGCCCTAGGGTAAACTTCTGCAATCAGATACACCTACAACTGAGTGGCAGCTCAGTGCCACAAGGCCTGGCAGCTTGGACAAACTTGTTTTGGGCAGTGTTTAATTTATTTCAGCTTGTGTTTTTACTGTAACAGTGAATTGCCTGACTTGCTTTTAGCTTTAGCTGAGCTCTGTGCAAGGAAATGATAGCAAGGGTTTGTCAGACCCTTACTGTGCAAGTGATCATCATGTAACTACACCTGCAGACAAATTTAAAAAAAAAAAAAAAAAAAAAAAAGGAAGACTGCTCAACCAGACTGCTTAAAAAAAAATGGCCTCAGGTGGGCTCTAGACCAAGGAGGAAGAAGTCCACCCATCAATGTCCTTCTCCTGGCAAAGAAACAAGAATGTAGAGTATATGCCATATTGATGCATGGAAAGGGTAAAATAATAAAAAATTATCAGTAATTAGATAATTGGGATTACAAATTTCAGTAACATGGTAACTGAATTAACAGAACCTGTTGGGTTTTATTTCGATTAGATTGGCAAGGCTTTGTTAGACCATGAATTTACTTGTTGCTCCACATAGCAGATGTGGTTTCTCAGCCCATGTAAATCACATCAAACTTGTGTAACATAGAAAAGCAGAAGAGCTTTCAATCAAAGTACTCACAGACTCTTTCTTGACCAGGCCTAGGAGAAAATTGTGGGGCCAAGTGCATCAGCTAGGGAGCAGGGAAAAGCAAGCAGCAGTCTTTCATATCCTTCCGTTAAGATGACAAACCTCACCAACACTAACATCTACGAAATGGGAATAGGGGTTGGATCAGGGGCCAGCAGCAGAGGTGGGGGCACTCTGCAGTGGTGGGAATTCAGACCCATTGCAGCTCTGCAGTCCCAGCCTTTGAAGGCATAAACCTTCAGGGAGGACTACTCAACTCCCCTTTCCCCTTCCCTTTCCCTTTTTTGCCCACATAGCACCACAGTGCAGATGTCCCCAGCTGTGCTGCAGGGAATCTCCTGTCCTTCCAGGTTTAATCTTTAAGTCATCTTCATCCCTGGTGCTTCTCCAGAGCTGCTGTACCCAGCCGCAGTGCTTTCAGAAGAAGAAAGCAAAGTACATTGGAAATGGGGGGGGCTGTAGTGACTGCGTGCCCTGGGGGGGCAGCAGCAGTGGGGCAGCCGTTGACTGTGAGCCTTTGCATGCCTGTGCTCTGCATGCTTATTAAAAGAAGATATTGAAGTTGAGATTTTTCAAAAATGTCAGAGGGATAAGCATGTCTAATTCCTATTAAAATCAACAGGAACTAGACATTCATCCAGCTTGGGGAAAAAGAAAAAGGACATTAAACACCTGGGTAAAGCTGCAGTGATGAATCAACCATATTACATCCCCTGAAGGATGAATCAAGTATACTCCTAATCCAGACTTTTCTAGCAACTAAGATTTGCCTTAAAAGTCCATGTGTTGTGAACACACCATGTTTTCAGTATCATGCAAAACAAGGGAATGATTATATTACACAAAAATAAATATGAATATTTTCCATTAATCTTTAAAGGACCTGGTTTTGAAAAGATCTTTACTGGCTGACACCCAGTTATACAAATAATCTGGAGATTTAGAAACCAAAACCAGGGGCCAGGCCAGTTTCTCATGTGGCAAAATTCCACTGACTGCAAGCATATTTAGGGTACAGCAGTGAAAGCATCCCTCCCAGGAACATAAGTAATGAGAAAACACTGGAGAAAACTAAATCCCCTCTGATGGCTGCCTGGCATGCTGCCTTACTGCTATGTGGCTGTAGCTTTTACATCAAACTTGCCATCACCCTTATCAGCACCTGTTGAAAAGACCCGACGGCTAATGAAGCAACCAGCCAACACGCAGTTAGACAATGAAATGTGCAGGCAATAAATACAGGGCTATTGACAGAGGTCTGGATTTCTCTAGCTCTGCTTTCATGCAGGGGGTCTCCAGGGTCTCCTCGCAGGAAGCCCTGCAAGGTGAAGCTTCTGAGATGGAGAGCCACCACTGCTGAGGGAAGCTGTGAGATGGCTTGGGGCTCCTGCTGTGGAGGTCAGGAACGGAGGGAGCACGTCTGCAAGCGCCAGGACACGAGGCGTGGTGGACAGGATGGCTGCTGGGAGTGGGGGCAGCAGGACCAGGCTGTGTGTGCGCATGTGTGTGTGCACGTGTGTCCCTGCATGTCTGTGTGTGAGCAGTCTGGGTGGAGGGCTGGCTTGTAGCTCCCTATCACAGAAAATGCAAACACAAAGACTAAACCTCTGCACTTACCAAGCTCCAGAGAAGAGCAGTTACTGAGAACAGTGTTAATTCAGACTCTGCTCTCAACAGCTAAACTTTCTTTGATGATGTCCTAAAAAAATAACCAGTCCCATGTCAATGAAGGTCTGCATCTGACAGCTGATGCTTTATTACCAAGATTGAAAAAGGCTTTGGAGGGTTACTGTGGACCATTTCTTGCTTTGCTTCCCAGCCTATGGCCCTTTCAGAAATCTTATTTTGGGAGACCCTGCTTCTGAGGGACTCCAGCACTCACTCCCCTGTTCCTCCAGCCCTCCAGAGGTGACACCCCTCCGTCTGCACCCTTCGTTGCCCCCCCCCGGGCTGTGCAGCCCTGCAGCGGTGTGCTGGTGCCACGGGAGCCTGCCTGAGCCCGCTTTTTTGGAAAACCAGCCACTGAGTCTTTAGCGGCAATTCTTCCTGACTGCCACTTTGCAGAGAAGGAATTAAGTGTCTGTCACCCCGAATGGCTCAGAAACTGAAGATTTTCACACAGCTTCAAGCCCAAGCAACTCAGCTTACATAGAACTACTTCTTTCTTCTTTTCCTTTGCAATAAAGAATATAAAGGATATAATCAGAGGCCTGAATGCCAGGTTTGCCTCCTTGTGCTCTGCACCCCGTGTTTGCCTTCATTACATGTCCTGGGAGATTGCCACAGTTAAATCTCATTTTGTAAATAAAAGCAGCAAAAGCACAGGACCTTTGCAGAGCACCCCACCCTCCTAAGGCTGAAGACCTCCAGAGAAAACCCCTCTTTCCAGGCACGGTGCAGCCGGCACCAGCAGCCCGAAACTGGAGCACCTGTGCCAGGACTGATGTTGTGGCTTTGCGTCCTGCAGCACAGGCTTTACCAGTCTGCTAATTAGAGACGGTAAAATTAGAGATTTCCTTTCCAAAAGGACAGCTGGCACTGAGAATATTTGCTTTCAGTTTCCCCCTCCCCAATTCTTTCTAAAGAGAAAGGGACTTCTGAAAGTCTCCTGGCAAATTTCCTTTCCCAAGTGTCCACAGTATTTTAAATCTTATGGCGGGCCATCAGGAGAAAAGCAGACTAGGCATCAACCATTTATAGTATAGAAAGCTCAAGAAAGTTTAAGGACTGAAACATAATAATGAAAAAATCCATTTTTATTTATCTAGTGAGAAATTAAGACCAGGAAAGATGGAGCACTTCAGTTAAGATTTTACATCCGTGAGCGCCTCTGCCACTTAGGATTCCTCTCTGTGCCTTGCAATATCAGGCTTTTAATTAAAGACTCGGGTCCTCAAGACAAGCAATTAAGTGCCAGCCCAAGGGTGCCCTCAGATCTATCTAAATGAACAACAGAAAGCTGAGAGATGCAGTGCGGGGGGGGGGGAGGAGGATGATTTCTGTCCCAAATGGCTTGCAGTGCCCAGCTGTATTTTTTTATTTATTGAATTTTTAAATCACAGGTTATCACTGCTGCCCAATGACCCACATCCAAAGCTTCCCTTTGGTTATCAGGCGACAAGGAAGCCATTTGCTATTAGCAGGACAAGTCCAGTGCCAGGTAGCACTTGCCCTGTGCTGCTCTTGCAGCCAGCCCCCCCCAGAAGTCCCCATGGTGCCACGGAGGTGTTTGGAGGCAGGCTGCAGCATGGGGTGTGCGCCTCCCCACATCGCCTGCCAGGAGGAGCAGGGTTTAAGGGACTTCCCTTGAGAACCTGGGTGCCAGTGTCTCCATCCCGGGAGCAGCTGTTTTCATAAACATTAAAGTGACAGAAAACAAGCTCCTGGTGCTGGTAATGACCTTCCACCAGGAAGAAATGTGGTCGCTGCAAGAGTTTCACCACCAGCCACCTCTGGTGGGTTTTGCTGCTCAAAGCGGGCCTGGCCCACTGGTCAGAAAGGAGCCCTGGGTGCAGGACCCAGCTTGAGGGTCTTGTCCCACCTGGCCCCTGTGTGGCGGATGGAAAGCATTAAGCTGTGACAATGCTTACACAGCTGAGCTCCAGGGCTCGCAGGCTGAAAAAATGTCCATTTTTCACCCTAAACCGGTTGGTTTAATTAAAGATATCTCCCCATAATCCTGGCAGATGCATGTTCTGAGACCACTGAGCCCATAACCAATGCTATTGCCCAAACCCACTGGGCTGGTACAGCCGAGGGACCAGTCATTCTCCATCCCACTCCGATTTCACCCAAAACTAGCATGTCCACACAGACTTTTGTCAGATTTTGAATCAGCTTGAATGCACTTCTTAGGTCACTGGGGTGCAAGAACTTTGCTTTGGCGAGCTGGCCTCTGAGGGAGCTTAGGGTGGGCACGTGGGAGCCTTCCCTCTGCAAACCTGGGAGCATCTACTGCCTGGGGTTTCCTCTGAGGACACAAAGCCCAGCACAAACCCAAGATTTGTTTTATTTGTACAAGTGCTCCCTGTGACTGCCAGATGGACTAATCTGGAGGGGAAGGTATTAACCTCCCCAAGTACCTGCAGCAACCCCTCTCTTCATTGGTGCTGACAAAAATGCCTATGTCGGATCCAACTTGCACTAAGGGGAAAAAAAAATGCCATCAATCATAACTATTCCATAATATTTTAAAAAGGAAAAAAATACAAAATATAGACACATGCATATAAAATATGCTTCATAATTGAGGTTTTATTCCAGCACACTCAGTTGCTGATTATAGTTATTGTGGGCTGCTGTTCCCACTCAGAGGCACCAGCTTTGCTGTTCCCTGCATTACCAACTGACTTCTCCAGGTGGGATGCACAAGATCAATTCCTGGCACAAGCACCTGGGAATACAAGAGCCATATTTTATGTCTAAGGGAGAAGTGTCACTGCTTAGAAGGGGGAATCAGCTTTTATTCCTCACGATGCAGCAAGCGCAGCAAGCACAGCAAGATGAAGCCAGGCATTTCCTGAATGTGAGCCTCCTGTTCATCTTCTCTGTTGACATAAAATCAAATCAAATAATCCTCTATGTACTTTTATTAACACAAAAAAAGCACTATTTTTCCCAGAAGGAGGGGCGCAGATGGTAGAGGACCAAACTGGAGGTTTGGACTGTTCAAGGGGTCCTGTTGTATCCCTGACACTAAATGAGGGAAGGACAGCTCGAAAATGGGCATAAAATATTTTTTTTTACATTTTTTACTTGAGCCCTTTGATTATGACCACGTAAAATGAAGATGTGCCCCCCTTGCCCCTGCATCCCCACTTTGAACACACACTGGTGAGGAGCACCTCTGCCTCCCTGCCAGCAGCAGCAGGGCACCCCTGGCCATGGGGCTGGCTCCCGTGTGACCCTGTGTGATGGCAACGGCACCTTTGGGGCTTTTTTTTGCCCCCACCCAGGGCTGCCTATCACTCACATATGGCTGCCAGGCTGGACATGGGGGCTGCGGGGGTCTGCACAGCAGCTTGTGCCCATCCCCCCGAGAAACCCACCTTGCAGTGCAGAGACCAGAGCGATGCTCAGGCAGGAGCCCAAGTAGGGCCACATGAATGCAAAACTGTAAAAATACTGTCACGTTCACAACTGCCACCATTTGGAGCATCAGTATCCAGTGCGCAATTTGATTATTTTAAATTGATAGTCAATCTGGATTGAGGTTTTTCAGCTGTCCCTCCATGTGTCATATGCACACATACACCTACGCAAAATCCAGCAAAATAGGTGAAGGTCAGAACTGAAGCAAAAAAAAAAATCTATTTGACTTACAAATGAGAGTTTTTTACTGCTTTTTGGGAAGCTTTGCTGCACAGGCAGTGCCACCATTTCAACTTCTGCTTCAGGGTGGAACAGGGAAAAATAAACACCAGAAAACGCTGAGGTTTTTAGCAGCTTCATCTCCCCAGATGCCAAAGCTGTTTGTTTATGAGATTTAGCAGGAAGCAGCTTTGCTCTCTTATACCCCAACCCCCAAGCTGCCACATGGGAGCAGAGCCACGTGCCCACATCCCAGCTCCTAGAGAAGGACTGGCTTTGTCAGGTGAGCGACTTGATTGCAGTCCCCCCATTCTGCACTGAGGCTGCTGTCTTCTGCTCAGAGGAGGGCAAAGCACAAGGTGATGCTGTGTGTTCCCCCGGGAGGGGACAGGTGACCTCTGAGCAGCGATGGCTGAGAAAAAGGAAGGGAACAGGGTAGGGAAGAAGGCACTTCTCCTGCAAACGCAGCAACAGACACACTCCTGCTCATCACTTCTGGGAGTGAAATTTTTGAAATGCAGAAAAAGATGCCATAGATGTCAGGAGGGAGAGGAATTGCCCCGCAGAACTTGACTCCCCATGAAAAGCAAAACAAAACAAAAACCCAAAGAAGCAGACCAGGTAAGTTTGGGCAGTCTGACACGTGCACGAGCGTGTTCCTGGGAGCCATGTTTCGGCACACGTTGGCTGGGTGTGCAGCTGCTGGGGACGGATGAGGCAACATGGTGTGTGTGGAAAGCATGGAGTGCTGCTGCCGTTCCTTGCCAGGTGGCAGACCCAAGCCAGGCACATGCACTGAGCTCAGCCGATCTCTGCACCTTGGGGTAAATCCCTATCACCACTGGGTCACTGGAGAGAGCCAGAAGCTGCCAGGGACAGTGACGGTACTTGCTACTACCACTACTATCTGTGCTGGAGAAGGAAAAAGGGGTTGCTGTGTGTAATTGGAAGACATGCACATCTGTGTCCACACAGTCTCCTCCTGTCCTTAGTGATGGCTAGGAAGCAAGGCTATGACTGCTCCTGGTTGCAGCTCCTTCCTTGCCAGTAGGAAGTGCTGGGTTTTTGTCTTGGGTGCTTGCCTGGGTCCTGCCTTGTCAAGAAGCTGCGGTAGGAGAGGTGCCCGCTGTGGCTGGAGAGCATTCCTCCTGCCAGTAGCTCCACCATCTGGCTTCCACCGACACTGATTCCCCCTCAACGGACAATTAAGAAGCACACTGCTTGGCTTCAAAACATACAATATACTTTATTGCCTGCTAGATAATCAAAGTGAGGAGTAAACACCATAGCTGGAAAAAAGCAGAAAAGGACCAGGAGAAGGAAAAGAATATCCAGTCACCAAACAAGTTATCAGGCAATAAACCATACACAATATAAATAATCTGTTTCCCAAACAACTAAATCTTTATTTTGCTAATGGCCATTATATGGTTAATTATCAGTAGTAAAATCTCTGGATTTCCTTTTCTACACAGCATTAGTAGTAAGAAATATATAAGGGACTCTGCAGAAAGCAATACAAAGGAGTTATATACACAGGCACCTTCTGTGGAGCAAGAACAGAACCTCATCTAAGTAAGGAAGGGCTATCTACAAACCAGAAGACCATGGTAATACAATATTAGCTCAGACTTAGTTTAGCTGCAGCCTTTCCACAAGGTAGGCTAGCCAACTTATGTATACATATATATTTTAATATAGATATATATATAGAGATTTATTATTTTAAAAATAATGTGAACTACCTGTAGTTCCTAGACTAATTTTAAAGAGGCAGTGTACCTTTCAGGAAGTATATTAAAAATGGTATATAAAAGACTAGCAGACCCAAGCTCGCATATCAACTTCTGATATCTTCCCTCCAAATTTTTTTCTAATGCTATAGCATTGACAGCAATGCCTTTAGTCATGTGGATTGCTATTTATGTTGCTGTAATTGCTACCACTAAGTTTACTGGATTATAGTGTTAGTAATTGTCGATTATAAATAGCAATAATGCTGCAGTACACTGTCAAAGCCTAGCCGTGTTATGAAGATTTAGTCTGTATGTGCATGCAGAGTTTTCTTGTTTAATCTAAAAGAATATTTCTAAGTCAAAGTGCTTCCCCTGCCAACCTCCCCATGTTGTTCAAATCACGTCACAAGGGCTCCTCTCTCTAAGGAAGATGTGATGCCTCTCACCCCACACCAAACTCTCACCAGTCCTTCACACAGCATCCATCCATCCATCCCATTTTATTTTTAGGGCATAACTCTTCCCTCTCCCACAGACAGTGTCCTGAGTGCTACTAAATATGACTTATTAAAATTGAACCAGACTATTTGAAGAAATGCTTTTAACACATTTTGGGACAGACCTCCAGCCGAACCATTTCAGCCTCACACTCCCTGCATCAGGCAGGCAACAGAGTTCTGCCTGTTGCCGCTGCCCGAAAGCCAAGCCCAAGCCACCAAGCAGGGAATGGGGAAGGGGAGAGATGTTTGCTGGGGACACTGTTAGGACCTGGCAAGACCATGGGTGCCTTCTGCACCATCTATTTCCAGGCTGCTCCCTGTTTGCACCTTGGGGCCCACTCGCAAAGGCAAAGCGGGAGCATGCCCGTGCAGACAGACAGCACCTCTTCTGATGGGATTGTCTACTAAAAAACAGGGATCAAGGGACAAGGCTCCTTTCGTAAGCGATGGCATTCTGCTGTCAGCCCAACCCTCCCTAGCCTTCACTGCTCATGAGGTGCTACATCACTTTCATTCATGATGCAGGTGTCACTTAACACACTCCTTGCTGTAAGGGTTTCTAGGAGCCTTTTCCCAAATCAGTGATGACACCCTGAGATGCAGTTGCTCTACTTCAGTACCACTCTGGTGGTGAGGAGCCAGCTGTGCATGAAGTACAGCTCCTAAGTGCCTCAGACCCAGGAAAGACCCAAAACACAGCAGCACAAGCGCAGGGGTCTCCCACTTGGGCAGAAAACCTGGTGAAGCGAGACGGCTGGGGTGGCAGGAGGGATGTTTCTGGCTTCGGCTCTATTTCCACCCATGCCCAGGAATCTCCCCCGGCCCATAACGTTTCCTTGTGACCTGCCAAGCCAGGATCCAGCCCATGTGACTGGGAACAGTCCCACCAGTGAGAGGGACCGCTCTGCTCCCCCGGGATCCCCGTCCCAGCACAGGCCACCAGGCAGAAACAACCTCCAGTATAAGCACTGCATCTGACCAAAAGTGTACAACACACCCTCAACAGAAGCCATCTTTTGAGTATAGCACAAAACATGTATCAAGAAAAGTGTGGCAATAAATAAACTGTTTCCCATAATAAGCCTGTCATTTTGATAGGGGAGCTTAAAATTGGGTATTTTTAAAGAAGGACGCCCTGATGGAACAGGATGTATTTGAAGTGTTAGAGAATGAAGGATGGACTGTATTTAAAAGCATACCTGTCATGAGCACTTGGCCAGGCAAACACATCCTTACTGAATTCAGCATTACCCTCTGCATCTTTGCTTACAAAACAGTAAAGCTAGAAAATCCCTAATTGAGCTATCCAAGCAGCAGGCATCCTTCTCTGTCTCATCCAGGTTCCCATCCGGAACACACAGGTAAGTACCATAAGAGAGGCACACACAAAAGCTAGAAGCTGACCTGCACAATGTAAATTCTTCTGCCTATACTGGGAAAGCCACTGTGTACGGACACTGTTTAAAACTCAGTCACCTCAGTTCCTGTGTTGCCAGAGTATTACTTCATCTGATTTACCTATCTGGAAGTTCCTTAACCTGTGGTGTTATGCAGATGCATGTGCAGGCACAGCAGGAGGGAAATGTTCCCTTTTTTTGTGAGAATTTTGTGCCTGCAAGGGTTACAGGATTAGTGTTACTTTTCAGTTCTGTTAGCAATTCCTTTTCAGCTCTACAGGACTCAAAGCACATGCTGATACTCAACAGCAGGGAAAATACAAGCAGCACCCCACTATGCTGGGAAGGAGGGAAAAAAAAGGCAAATTTTAAGAGAGAAGCACTTACACTGGATGTAAAATCAACTAGAGATTCACCTTTACCTCTTGTGGTTTTTTGACTATTGAGGAAAAGGGTGTCATTTGGAAATCATGCTCCAGTTGATCCGCTGCAAAGTATAGCCTTTTTTGTTGCTTTTGACTCCACCACAACCTCTTTTTGCTTATCCCGAGTAGGGTTGCTACAGCTCAGCAGGAGCAAGGAAATCAAGGGGAGCACAAGGGATTAAGAGCCTACTGGAGCTGGAAAGAAACTGTGAAACGTGGAGGAAAACACTTTTCCTTCTCCAAGCATTGCTGAAGATTATATCGATCGTGAAAGCTGGGAACTGCTGAAGATGTGGGTTAATTTGCAACTGAAGTGCAGCTTGACAGGCATCCACCGTATTTCATTGTTTGTGTGTGAAACCAGGAGCCAAAAATTCCCAGCGTTATGCCATCCTTGCCAGGGGATTACTGGGGAAAATCAGTTCATCCCTTCCACGCACCTCGTCTCCCCTTTTATAAGAAATGCCATTTCTTCCCCTCATAAGGCTGTTAAGGAAATTACATTTTCTGAACTGCTCTGTTGCACCCGCTTCCTTTTTAGCCATCCAATGCTTTTTCTCTCAACACACTGAGATTGCAAACTACAGCAGCAGGTTGTCTGGGGAGATACTGCCCTTAAAACGTCAGCCTCTGGTTGGCACGCAGCTGCACTGGGTTTCATCAAAGGCTCCTACTGGAACTAAATAGCCTTGGGTCCCTCACCCCTCTCTGCTCCTTGCTCACAACTAGGCCAAGGTGTCACCTGGAGCAAGCATCTGTAGGAGACCAATGTTTCTGGGGCCTCTGCTTTGTGTCCCGCCTACAGTATCACTTATTTCAGTTATTTCCATACAGCAACCAGTCCCTGCCTTCCTCTGCTGCACCTCCCTGGGTGTCAGTGCCCAGGCCTGTGCCACCACACAGAGTGGCCCAGAGGCGGCCAAGGGGCCACAATGATGACTGATGGGCCCTGCACACCTCCGGCAGTGCCTGCTGGGCCACCACTGCTGCCACTTGCTGCTGCTTCTTGTCAGGGTCGCAAAGCCAAGGACACGCATGGTTGGGCTGCTGAGCAGCACCCCAGCACCCCGTGTAGCCCTTGGTGGTGCTGCTGGCCCTGCCATGGCGGCGTGGGGATGGCAAGGGGCTGCTGCATGCTGCTAACACCGCTTGCCGCTAGAGCCAGGGGACTTTGCCGTTGCCTCCCCCTGCCTCTGAGCAGCGTGGGGCTGCACAGCAGGGCAGGGCTGGTGGCTGCAGCAGCAGCATGCCAGCACAGCTGAAGAGACCTTCCCCCAGTGCTTGGATAATTAGTGTGGATGAGGCCTTGCTGACCTGTTCCTGAAAGCCTACAACTTCTGCAGAGTGCAGCAAAACCCTGCCCTGGTGCCCGGCACAGTGACTGGGAGTGCAGGCAGGGAGCTTCCCCACAGCCTGGTGTGGGCAGAAAATGAAGGCAATGACATCCCTTCCCTGAGGGATGTGCTCTGCCCTTTGGACACCTGTTTCCAGTATTGGGTATTCTGCATGGAGAAAAGCATGGCCTGTTCCCATGCGACTCCTCAGCAAACCACGGCATCTCCCTGGGTAAATTAGCTCACCGTCAGCAAGGGAGCGCACCGCTCCCGCTAACACCCTGGACTTGCTCTGATAGTCTCCTAACTGCTTCAAAATTATTCCACTAGTCCTGGTTTTGGAGCTGGAGAGAGTATCGCAGGTACAACCACAGGATCCCATCCCAGAGAAGAGACCCAGGGTTGTCCTGGTCCTTGAGCCACTGACACCGTCGTGGGCAGCTCTTCCCACCTGTCCTGGGGAGGGGCTGGATCAGACACCAGGCAGAGACCTTGCTGCGAGCTCAGGTGATGCTTTGCCAGCAGCATCCCAACAGAGGACAGCCAGGAAAACGCCCATTTCCAAGCCCAGAGGCAGCTGAGAGCAGACAGCCGCAGAGCGAGGGCAGGCGCCAGCGCCTGCCAGCTCACCAGCCTCTGAGCGTGGCTGGCACAAGCACTGCCTAATGAAATGTATGCTGTTCTCCTCTGGTTTCCTCCTCGCAGTATGGCTTTAGTGATGGACGCGTAGTGGCTGAAAAGGGTACCCATGAAAAAGCTGGCAAGCCGGGCTGGTTTTTTTTTTTTTGGTTTTGTTTTGTTTTCTGTTTTTTTTTTTATTGTCACAACTCTAAAAAAAATAAAGGCAACTGCTATATAGAAACCACAGTATGAGGAGAAAGGTCTTTTTGAACCTCTCTAATATGGCTATTAACCATCAACCTGACACACCATTTGAAGGAAGAGATTTTCAAAGGCATGGAGGAGCCCTGTGGCTAGCAATACAGTTGGGCTGGCGCTCCCTGAAAATCATTATTTCTAAGGTAGCAATTACAAAACAGCTCAAATGCTTCTCTATCTAACATCTTTTGAGGACACCGTCTTTTTCTCCTATACCCTAAAGTTTTGTACTTAGGCTCTGGGGGAATAAACCACCATCAAAATGTAAAGATAGTCAAGCACTGCAAAAAAACGGCATGGGGAAATAGCTGAATCTCCACTATTAAAGGCTTTTAAAGACAGGTTCAAAACCCACCTGTCAGGTATGTCATAAATGCAGCTTAACTTGCCTTAAGGCAGGGAAGCTCTCTAGCTGATGTCTCCAAGTCCCTTTTGGCCCTGTGACTCGGTGCCAAATAAATAGTGCCAAGATCTCATCCTGCCACAACCCAGGATGTCTTTAATATCCTGACTGGCTGCTCAGTTCTCTGCCTTGGCTTGCAGTTTGTCCAGGAACACACAGAAACAGTTCAGACATTCTGTTAAGAGTCAGCTTACATCTTCCTTACAAACCATCAAAAGCGTGTCTACTTTTACAGTCCCCCTGGAAAAAAAACGGGGAGCAGCAAACCACAAAGAACACAGAGAAATGTTCACTCTAATATTTCAAAAGCTGCCATGGAAATCTTTCCTTCAGCCTTTTGTCATCTTGAAAAATGTTGACCGAACTTTTGGCAAGTTGATAATAAGCAAGAAAACCCCACACTGACAAGAATCACTGAACTTTTAAATATTTTCTACTTGTTCTTGCCAATAGCTTCCACAGGCTGGGCATTCAAATTAAAAATTAAAAAAGTCAAGCAAGGAGCCTGGGACACTTAACAGGTGCTAATAAACATTGAGATGAAACTTCATTAGGAAATACCAACACTACTGCAAAGATGATCTGCGACATTGCATTTAACGCAATACAATTGCCCAAAGCTGACCTCACACACTGAGCTCCTATCAGCTGGCCTATGGTGCATAATTAATATGTCAACTTTAATAACAATCAACCTGTAAGGAATGAAAAGAAGTGAATGGCCTGCCATGCTCACCTACAGGTGGCCATGGGAATCCATCTGTTTACCATTTCTGCAGTGAACAGTTATTTTAGCAGCTTGTTAATCTGCCCTCACCATAGACACTCAAGTGGCAAACACGGAATTTGATGCTGGCCTTTCCCATAGGCTTGTCTGCACCCTGAATTATTTTCTTTCCCCAATTTGTAAATTTCATGTGGGTTACAAAAAAACCACCTAGTGACACAATTAATTATGAAAGTCTGTGGCACCCTTCCTGATTTAATGTTTCTTGATGAAATCAATGCCCAGTAACAATAATATGAGGTTAGAAATGTCTTTGCACCAGCAATAACTCCATGCTCACAGGGCCTTGAGACAACCACCAATACAGTATTTCAAGGGGACGGCTGGAGATTACAACTGCAAATACCTGCTGCTGCTAGAGGCAGAATGAAATCTCTGACCATAACTTAAAATCACAGATAACTGTTCACTCGACACAAGCTCCGAAATGCAAAGTGCCTAGGACAGCTTTCAGACAGACGTAGGTGAAAGGCACTGAAATTAAAAGTAACATTTTACCGACTGACAAGACACATGGAGCGACTGCCCTTACTTTGACACATGAATCCTGCAGGTGCAACTCTTACTGCAGCCTTCTGCAATGGGCGCCGAGGGGGCCTGTCCGCATCCTTCAGCGGGCACCCCATCCCATCCATTCGGATGCTGTGGAGAGGTTGTGTGGCACTTCTCAATGGTCAGGGCACATGCTCCAGGGGGAAAGCAACGATGTTTCATGTCAACACAGTCCTGATGCAGCAGTCTTCCCCCATGTGTACTTGCTGGCTTCAGCAGGGCCATATGGGCAAGGTAACTGGAAAACTGGTATTACATTTATCTGAAGATTTCCTCAGTAATTATGAAGAAAGAAAATTTAATTGCCTGGGGACTTTTTTTCCTAAGAAAGAAATTTAGAAATGTGGCAAGAGTTTTATTTTGCAAGTTAAGGCTTAGTATGAGTTAACACAAATGATGCAGGTCTAATATGCAGTGCTGAAGGGGATTTTGGTTTTTTTTTTTTTTTTTAAAGCATGTAACTTCAAGGTACATTAGTTGCTATAACAAGCCACGCACTAAAAAATGAACTGAGCCAAATCCTCATAAACTTTAAATCTATTCTCAACAACAAACTGTTAGAGGAGAAGGAAATAATTTATTGTGTTTCAAAAGCCAGCCGGATTCCTCACACTGGCGTTGCTTGGGCTTTCCTACAGAAAGCTTTTCCTACAGAAAGCAGGAAGGGCCCAGGGAGCCCAGCTTTGCTGCTCTACCCACTTCACTGGAGGATCCCACCTCCTTGTGCCTATCGTTTTGCAGAGGCTACATTTGATGCACAACCACAGTTGGGGAACATTGTTGTTAAAATGCTACTAAATTAAAAAAAATACTCCCAGTGGGTTTTTCAGAGTTGTGCAGTAGCTCAGGAAGTTGGGGGATGCTGCACAACCTACTGAAAATCAGTGGGATGTTTTGCTACTGATGTCCAAGTTTTTAGCTGCACAAGAAAAGAGAGGAAAGGCAAGATTATTGTAAAATAAAGTGAGAAATTTCTAAGCGAAGCCTTTCATTCCCAACTTCTAGCAACATGAACAAAATCACCCAGTGAAGACATTTCTATCAAATAAAAAGCATTTTCAGTTGGACAGTCGAATTGACAGAAGTGACAAAACCCAACCAGTCTTATTTTTAAACAGTTTTCATGTCCCTTTATCTTGATGGCAATGCATTTCCAGTGGCTGAGATTTACAGGATGGTGGTTTAATGCTGAAGGCAGCTGCACATTCCAGATGTGCCACCATGTCCTCCCACAAGCATTGCCAAGTGTGATGGGCTGGTGCTGCCAAGGGACTCCCATCTAGGTCTGAGACAATGCGTGGCATCTAAAAATTACATCCTCCATTTTCTATTTATTTGAGGTTTGTTAAACTAACTGTATTTGTGGTTTTATTAATCAAAAGTAGTAAAAAGTTATTCATCTTGCAAAGTACTTGGAATATTTACTGGATGGTCTAAAAGCTGAGAAATTTTTATTAACACTTAGTATTATTTATGATGTACACGCAGGGAAGCGCTTGTTAGCAACACTTAATGCCATGTGCCAAATACATCTGTCATCTACAAGTGAATGCAATGGTTTAGAACTGCATCACACCTCAAGTAGCTCACATATTACTTCTGACTGAAAAATTGTCGCTCAGTCACTGAAGCAAAACACAGCATCCATTCCAAGCCACAGACTAGAACTGCAATTTTTTTTTTTTTTTAGACCAGTTGGCAAATTGTGCTCCTGAAATTGGAACCTCTTGAAGACAATGACATAGTCCATCTGCTGCAATGGTAATTTCCCTGCCACCTTACTTCCTTTAGAAAACACTGCTCTTCAAAAGGAAACGCAGCTTTGTTGCCACAACCTGTCAATCTCTGCACACAACTTACATAGCTGCTCTAATTGAGCATGCACGACACCCCTCACTCTCAGACTACTGCCTAGTAAAACCTGGAAGTTCACAAAAGTCTGACTTTACCATGGAGCTCCCAGCTGGGTTTATTTCATTTTGTTTTACAAAAATGTATCTGAGCAGCTGCAAGCAAGAAGAGATCCCAGCTGCATGGACAAAGTTGCCACGGCATAGATACACTTTGGGAAGCTTGCGGGGAAAGAGCCGCCCTCTGCCAGAGCCCTGCTTCATGGCAAACACCACAACTGGGAGTCCTAGAAAGTTTCACCCACGGGCAAGAACGGGTCTTCGACTGAGCCAGCAAGGAACAAACGAGATGGAACACCTCAGAACGTAACAGGGAACCATCCGTCTGTCAGAAAGACATGCAATGAATTTGCTTCAAATGACACCACCCTGACCTATGCTGACAGCAACGGCAGGCTGCAAGCTGCCTGAATCAAAGTCACTAGTTTTGAGAGGCTGAAAACACACTAACTCAAGATCCCAGGTTTACCATAACATGAATAGCTCAGAGCTAGCACTGCAGAGAGACTTGGTGACATTACAAAAGCCACTATTATTGGACACTGACACCAAAACTGAGTATCTTAAATTACTGACAGATTGTGACTACGTGATTCCCAAATTCTCCTTTACTCCTGAAAGATGGCAAGATGTTTTAATAATCTACAGTGATAAGACAGCTTTCTGAGATACTAGGCCTACAAGCTTTTGACAAGATGCTGCTGAGTCTCAAGAACACCAGCAGCAATATCATTGTAAGAATCAATCATGAAAACATCAAGGAATCAAGACTTTTCATAGTAGGAAAGTCTGAAATTAAATAATAACTCCAAGTGTTGACCACGTCCACCCAGACTTTGGAAGGAAGGGAATTGATGCTCAGATTGACCTAACTGGAGCCTGATGGTCTGCCATGACTGAGAAGCCTTTGGTGGGCCATATACCGAACTTTAAGATGTAATCCAATTACTACTTTTGGATCGAAAGGACATCTCCCGAGTGCTCAGTTTTTTTCTTTTCTTAAACTGGATGTTGTTTGATGGCAACACCGGCCTTCTCTTAGAGGACAAACTGTAAATAATGCACCTGACACTCTTAATGTTACTTCTCCATATCCAAACACTAAGGTAACAAAAGTAATAAATCAAATGCTACAGAGTGGATTACAAGTGTTAGGTGTTCGTATTCCACGTGTCAAGGTGTTCGTATTCAGAAAATTACACTTCAGGGCTAAGCTTGACATTCTGCTTCAACTGATTTAATTTTTGGGTCTATTTCAACTAGTTCCCCTTGTTTCATGGGCTGACAAATAGGTTGAAGTGCTGCTCTATATGCAATAAACTTTTTGTACTGCGTTATATAGGCTGGATTTCCAACTGGAGTTTCAGCTGGGGTTGAGACAGCTACATCTTGCACTAGTTTACTTCTGCTGAAGATTTAACATTATCTTCTCCTATCAGAAAGTAACCAATGAAGCCTAGCTGAAATGTAAGAGTACATTTTAAATGCAACTATATGAGAGCTTAATTTCTTACTGTTGCTGTGCCAAGAACAGTCCGCAAAAAGAAGCTGACACTGAATAGATGGTAGGCATTATATCCTACAGGTTTTAGTTCTGAAAACAAAACCAACCAGAACTTTGCAGCAGATATAGGAACGCGCCTCATATTTTGTTACAAAGTGCTAGTATCCTACTGATTATTCGACAGCTTCACAAGCTGGTATATAGCATGGTTATAGTATGCTCAGGTATACTTTGCGTCTCAATGTTGTCACATTGTAGGAAAAAAAAAAGTCTGTTTGAAAGCAGGGTTAGCTGCAAATTAAAAAACTCTGGGATGAACAACAGAAAGGACCTAGTAAAATGGGATTGAGTGGAGAATGTCAGAGTGCCTGGCAGAAGTGTGGTGACTGAGAAGGATGATGTCTTTCTGCTCCGTGCTCTTCCAAAAGTATTAGTGGAAATTTATCTTACCTGCCAGTTAAGATTGTGTCAGTGTAATGCCATGCAGCTACAAGAAGCAACGTGAGAGCTGGGTCACAAACCAGATCTAGAAGCACCAAGAGTTAGCTGGATTCAGCAGGTGTTTTGTTGGAAGAACAAAATGAGAGCAGATGACAAAAGATGGGAGTTCAAGGAATGAAGATGACTGTTTTAAGGTAATTTGGTAATAAAAAAACCCAGAATAATGACATCAATGTCCCTGACTAGGCATACTATACTGAGAAAAGATATATTTCTTAAGATTTCTTCCAGCTTTTTTTTGCTCACTGAATCAGAGCTCTTCTTCTGCTTCTCCAAGTATGACCTTTACATGGCCTTCAATGCTGAAGCTCTTCCATTCCTGGTGTTTCTTTGCTGACATACTGATGCATACACAGTAAAGGCAGTGCAAGACTGTGCACATTTCTTCTTCCCTGAGTAAATGGCACATAGTTAAAAAAAAATAAATCTAAAGGCTTCCCTTCTGCTACTTTTGACTCAGAGATGGGAGTTCTGCTCCCCTGTGAACAACCAGTGTCTACTGACTTCATGAAGTCTGTACTTGGGGTCTTCTGTGACCAGAAAAATACATTGCAATCAAGGAGGCTTCAGGCATCTAGGGACAGGAAAAGACAAGGTCCCCAACAGTCTAACTCTCAAGCCTCAGAAGGGTAAAATATATGCGCAGAACAGAGTCCTGGTTTAAGCAAGTTTCCAAAGTACCAAGGACCTTTAAGTTTAAACATTGATGACACTTGTTACTTATTTCTAAAAGAGAATCCATCTGAGTAAGTTCTCTTAGTGTTCGAAGACCGAAAACACAGCAAAGGGTTTTTCATGGGAGATGACTTCTCTTATACTTGTGTGGACTATACACGAGTTTCCCAGTTGTGCAGATGACAAAATCAGTAACACAAAGTGGACACCTGGAAAGCTCCGGAGAAGAGGCAAACTTTTCTCCCACAGCCTAACTGCACTGAGCCCTGTCTCTCTGTCCCACAGTCTCCAGCTTTATGCTGATACAAACCCATTGGATTCTGGGACACTTGCACAGGTCTTTCCAACAATGTCAACAATGCTGAACCAGGCTCAGAAGTTTTTAAAAATAAAATGGAAGCTCCCATTATAGACACATGTAAGCAAGAACAGATGGGCAGATGTTCTTTGCAAAACACATGACATCTTTATAGTCATTGTGTAGAAGCTGAATGGATGATCTGACAGGAAACTACAGCTTACAGTTCTGATGATCCATCTCTGGGTTTTGGCATCTTCCATTTTCAGGTGAAAAGCAACCTTGTTTCTTTTTAAGTATAAAGAAGCCAGCAAGTTCATACTGTAGCTAAAAACAAATTCTGCAAACACTGCCAACTCAGCCATACGTTAAGTAAACAAACATTTGATAGTAAAGCAGGTAAAGTATCAAAGAAGCTCCGTTTGAATAGTATTTATTTGCAATCATTAGGTTTAAATGGGAAATTGTTTACAGGCACACACTAGATATCCAAAACAGAATGAACATAAAGAAATCTATTTGAAGGTCCTTTTCAAATATTTCAAATATTTTATTAAATATTTTATTCAGTTTCATTATCACAGTTTAATGTACTTTAGCATGTTATACACATGGCTTAACATGTGCACTTAAAAATACCAAATTAGAGCTTTTTGAAGAAAGTCTGACATTCTACAAATGTGCTTATTTTAATGACACGCATCTACGAAGGCAATAGCCCTGTTGTACAACTGATGGAGATGAACTATTGTAAGGCAAGTTTACACCAAGCTTTGGAGAGAATAAAGCCAAATACTGGGTCAAAATTCAATGGAATTATGTGTGAGAATAAAAGTTGAAGGATTGGGCCATAGGAAGAAGATCACAGCAAATCAGTTGTGTTAAAACTGTCAACAGATACTGGTTATTAGAAGCAAGCACTGCTGAGAAAGAAGGTTTTGGTAGCATCCAGGTCAGCATGATCTGTGGTGTTTTTCAGGTGCAATTTTTGAAAAATCACACCTTAAGGTGTAATGCGAAGGAAAGAGACTGAAATCTAGCAAGGAAGTTGAAAAACTATTGTCTGAGAAACCTCATGGTGTTTTATGCGCTAACATGGGAACACTTTTGTACAGAGAACATGTTGCAAATCACTGCACTCCGATGTGCGTTTGTGTGCATATATACACACACATGCAGACACATGCACATGTTGCCTCTCTTAGTTTTGTCACCTTCAAAGCCCTAACCAATGATTACAGTGTAACAGTGTGTGGGAGAAAATAAGGTTTCAGTTGCAGAAGTGAAGAGAGCAGAGATGAGAGCATTATATTTGGAAACCTGGTTAGTTGCCATCAGAGGTGTGTTTTTTCCCTGTAAGGTACAGTGTGGGTCTGATGGTATACTGTAACAGTTAAGACCCAGAAACTACAATATAATTCTCTGGAATAACTCGATAAATGCTCAGCTATTTGCAGTCATTTTCAAAATCCCACGTCAATGAAGGCCCTAGGTCACAATGCCTCCCCCAGGAACATGACGTAAGCCCAAACTTAACTCCGAGAGTGTAGTGGTCCGTAATCGGGGCTCCTGCATGGTCACAGTGCAAACAGCAGCACTGCCCCGTAAGTAAGGAGAGTTTTCAGCGTAAGCTTAGGTGTTTTGCTGAGTGGAGATCTCACGTCAAGTCTTCCTAGATTTCTGCCTTAGAACAATTAATGGGTGAACATAAAATATACATCCAATCTCATAAGCTTCTTCCAAGTTGTCAATTCAGTAGAAAATACTGAGTATATAAGTGACTATAATTGTACTTAGGTGAGGGCATAAACCTCACTGTGCCTTTTTATTGGGGAATTCAGGGGAGGAGGCAAGTAACTCTCTCACAGACTAAATGCACTCATTCATGGCGCTCAGTGTCCTGAAGTGTCTCAGCTTCCTGGCAGCTGTAGGTGACAGTTCACAATATGTACAAGGTAAAGATGAGAATGCCACAAGTATTACAAAATACGGCAAAGATACCTAGGAGCTCTACAATCTATCAAACAAGCACAGCAAACAAATGGCATCTAATGGATAAAGTATGGTATACAATGCACAAGATGCAGTTACATCTCCTTGCAAAATCAGGATTGCAAACGTAAACTCCAAAACAAGTTTCAAGAGCAGCATTTGGCTTACTGCGTCAACCTGGCAATATCTGAAGTCTACCATGCCACGAGCACTGCATTTTTTTTCTGCTACAAAAACTGATCTCACCAAACCAACTAGAGCCAGCAGGTCCATGTCCTGCAACCCATATGACTACGGCAGAGGTTACACAAAAATGCTCCAGTAACATAGTTTGGCTATCACTGTATATTCAGCCTTTACGTTGTCTGCTCTATATAAACATTGCCCTTGGAAAGTAAAGCACACAGTGATATACAAATGGTATCAATGGCTGAAAAGATTACACAATCAAGCCTGAAAGCAAATGGAAGTTAATGAAAGTAGTCTTTTAGGAGAGGTAGCCATATTAGACTCAGCATTCAAAAAAACGGGAGTGCACTCAAAGGGTCAACATACATTATACAGTCTCTTGAAGACCCATCATAGTTTTGTTTTTCCTACTTTTTTTTTTCAGAATGTACACACCCAGGCAAACGCACACACACGCATATCACACACACACATATATATACATCTATCTTTTTTCATAATTCCCCTTTGTTGCCATAACTTTGCTATACTGAGAACAAAGGCCAGCTTTTCCTTTCATCCTGTCTTAGCCATCCCACGTTTGCAACTGTTGCCTTCCATCCGTTCAGTAACCGTACAGTAGCTAAACAGGCAGTGGAAATCAAAACTGTTTCAATTTAATATCCTGTTCCAAAGATAGCATCCAAACTATAAGGCATTCCCTCGTTCTGATGCGAGTTACAACTCTCTTGGGTTTCTACTTAATACAAACTGCAGAGTGCTCTTCAGCCTTGTGCTACAAAGGCAGCTTTCACCCAAATCATAAAGACAATAAAGGCTGGAATTTAAACAGCCCAAGTTCACACACTCCTACCAGTCCCTTGTTCCTGTGCCCCTTTCCAACAACACTTAACACTTTAATTTCAAAAGTCATGCACCAATGCTATAAAATAGAAACCTAAACTACCAAGAAGTCTCTTGCTCATGACTTTGGGATATTGTATTAGTATAAAAGAGCATTCAGTCATCTTAAATAAATATATTCTATTTCTGAAATCACAGCACATTCAAGGGGTAGTTACTGCCATAAGCAGAGCATTAAGTAATCTCCATAGATGTTTTAAGAATCATAGAATTCATTTAGATGGGAAAAGACCTTTAAAATAATCGTTTTGATTGATTTGGTCTAGTATCTGGAAAATAACCTACTGTGAAGATAAGAATCTGCATCTCAAATGTTCTGCAGAACATTCTTCCCGTATTTGTATACAGTACTAGAACAATTAAGACGACATTACAGTAATTTTCTCCCAGCTGCTTATATCTGTAGCTTCAGCTACGACAATGTATTTTGTATACCTCAAAAGTACATATGAAATATCAAAGATCACTAAATAAATAAGAGCCAAGGAAAACTGGGACAGTACTGCATTTTACACTTGAGACAAGATTCCCCCCTCCCATAGATAAGTCACAGAGGATGATTACGGTAAATACTTTTCTTTTTTTTTTTTTAAAGAAAGATTTATACACAGGTTCAGATCCAGAAAATAATGTGAAATGCATAAATATTGATAGCTTTAGCTAAGTTAAAATGGGTTCAGTAAAGTATGGTACAACATATTCAGAATAAACAAAGCAGGAAAGCATCATATTTTGGTTTGCTTGAGATATACATAAGGTGCAACAATTTCTTCTCTAGAGGCATTTGTGGACAATGTGTTAACCGGTAACAGTGTTTGCTGGTATACTGAAATACACACAATAGCAATAAGATTTTCCAAAACGAAAGCAGCTGATATTAATAAAAATTAAAACAAAACAAACAAGGAAAAAAACCCAACCCCAATACAGTAAGATATTGGTCTGAAATTTTTGTTGTGCTAACAGACTTTGTTACCTGAAAATACTGATACCCCTTCTAGTAGATTCAGGGAAAATTCTAGCTACTGAAATCAAGACGTCACTCAGAGAACCAACAAAGGCAAATGCCTAGTGAACTATAAAGCTTTGCAGGATTTCTGCTACTCTCAGTGCCTAATCGCTTAAAAATTAAGCATATCTACAAAAAGGTTTATAAGTATCTGAAAACAGTCATATCCAGTAAACTGACCCAACCCTACCCCCTCTCTAAGGGAAAGTCAAGGAAAAGCAGATCAAGTAAGATATTAATTCATATAGAAAAAGTAATTTTCTNATTTTAATAAAATCTTATTAAAAATACTGCCATAGGCTGCAATGGCATTCTAGGGGCTCTTAGTCATATATTCACCTGAATTTTTAAAAAGCCTTTTCACTGACTCATTGGCTCGTAAATTTTGTTTTTCTTTTGTTGTTGTTCCCTTCTTCCCACACGGGCATCCTCAATGGTGCTGTTTCAGTGACACTTCCCCAGCTACCTGCCTTTTGTCAGACCTTTAATCCTTTGTTACAACTTGTGTGGTATGTTGTATATTGTTTCCCAACACTGAACCAAAGACTTTCACTTAACTACAACAATGAAAGGCTAAATCTAGCAAGCATTAATAAGAGTTACTGTCCATATGGCTATTACATCAAATTAGTTATAAAATAACCCCAAAACACATTATCAATTCAGTCAAGTATAAATAAGAATGCCTGATAGAATGATGTAAACTCTCATCATTTAAAGACTTAGTTCCAAGAACTTCAAACTCAATCCAATAATATCAGAAGTTCAGCCGGTGTGACGAAGACTAATAGAAAATTATTGCTGGAGTCCAATTTGGTAAATTGTGCTACAATGCAAAAAAGTAGGGAAACATCTTGTGCTATAGAAGAAGTACCCTGTTGAATTTGTAGCTTTAGATCAATTACTAGTGATCATTTTGCATCTGTTGGTAGGAATTAATGCTTGGTTATACAATAGTGTAAGTCAAGATAGTGAAGGTAACAGACCAAGTGATACATTTGGCCTGCTTTTGGGATGTATCTATGAGAGCAAAACACAAAAATTCAATATGAGCAAAGACAGAAACTAGCAGATGGATCTGTTTGGGAGTCTGAATTCAGTCAAGTGTTATTCTTCAGTTGTAGGTTATCGTATACAACTTGCCACTTTACCAACACAAACTGTAATTGGCCCTTTATGCCAACTCTTGAAGCTGATTTGGACTGTGCATAGTATCTACAATAACGCCAGTGTCTGTAAAATGTAAAAGGTATGTGTATCGGTTTACATGTATATCGAAAAGTCACGGGTTTAGGTTTTCAGAACAGTGAAATAATACTAAGGTCACTTTTGAAAAATGCATTTGCAGTACTTTTTGTTTACAGGAAAGTTTCACCAAGTCGCTCAGATATCTATGCAAAAATAAAGGAACCATCCAAGGCGTGAAAGACAAGTCAATTATCCGCAGTATTTTCTTTTCCATACACCACTCCTTTTTCTAATGCATATCATTCTGGTTACTCAAAGCTAAATTTAAAAGAAACAAACCCAAACATANACAAAAATGACTAAGAATATCTAATAATAACTAGTGCAGTGCGTCAGTGTTTTTGTTGTTGTTTTTTTTTTTTATTTTCATTTAGAATAACTAGGTATTATATAAACTAGTTGCCATACTCTCTGGTTGGTAAAAGAGATGCTGTGTGAGCTAACAGTAAAGGCAGCCTTTTTCACACCAACCACCTATTCACTGTTTAAAAGCCTTCAATAGAAAGCAAGCTCTGGGATCATTCAATTTCTGTTCATTAATAGACAATATCACCCTCCTACATACTGGGTTCCGATTTGAGGATCTGGCCCAAGTTGCTAACGTCTGGCTTCCAGTGAATTCTGGGCCACTCAGAGCAATAAGCAGTTGCTTGCAGTCTATAGTTTCCATCATATGGACTGACTAGCTTCCCTTGGTAAAGACAAGGCTAGGATATTAGGTAAAGCACAATGTTTTACAATAAAGTGGAGCTTCACTGGTCAGCGCAGGAAATAAGCACTGGAGCCTGAGACATTTCATTTGGCTGTCCATCATGTGGCAGAGGTGTGGCCCTCTGACTTCTGCAAAAGAAGAAAAGAAAAGCCACCCATCATTATTTGGAGCATGGGAGGTGTGCTTATCAGACCAGAAAGGATGGAAAGCGGCACGTAATATGGTTTAACATCCGACTGTCACAACATAAGCATTGTCACTCCCTGCTGCAACAGATGCCCACATACTGCTGTTACATGCTCTTTTTAGAGTTATTCCTGCAATAGTAAGACAATATCCTGAGAGCAGCCTGCAACACCATGCGCAGTCAGGCAAAACCAAGATGTGATGGTATGTCACTACACAAAACAAAATGCACAGCTGAAGGATAAGTTAAGAGCGCACAACTGCTGTTACTCATTTTGTCAAGGAGTTGCTTCAGCCCTCAGAAGCAGAAAGTACAGCTCACGTGTGGCAAAAGAAGGTAAATGCACAGAGGTATATGCAATGTTAATGAGAGTCAATAGCCAGCTTTTTAAGCAATATGGAAATACACTCATCAGCAGAGCTGCACATTGGGATTATTCCAAGTTTCATGACTTAACACTTCATCAGCCCAGCACAACATCTCTTTCATTACTACAGCAGTGTTAATTTACAAATGATCCCCTGGCACACGGTATCATAAAAATAAACTGTGCTAGAATTATGTGCTGGAAATAAACATCAATCATTGTAGCAGATGGACTCGGGAGAGTTCCTTTGCAGCTTGCCTTTTAAAATACATACACAAAGCACGTCACTGCCTGTTATCTAATCTCACAAGTCAGGTTCTATTTTTGTTACTGTATGTGTCACTTGCAGCAATGAAAATCTGGGGCCCACTTCTTATTTACACCAAGGCCATTTTACCTGGCTCTGGCACAGCCAAGACCCCAGCAGGAATGGAGGTACCAATGTGCTTTGCACAACCAGAGTGCAATGAAGTGGCCCTGGCACAAAATGCAGCTCAGACTCCCAGTGCTTAACCGGGGCATGCACAAAGTAAACAGAGATAAACAGAAGCCTTCAAATGAAAATCAAGCTGCCCCTTCCAGACTAGCTCTAATTACAGTTAAAAAGGAGTGTGGCTTCCATGGCCCAAGGCTCTGTAAAATTATTTAATAATTAAATCCAGACACTGCAAAACACACAAAATAAACCTCTAATGCTCTTCTTCTAATTTCCGACTATTTGTAAATAAAGAAGTGAGTTGCAGAAGATAACAAATAGTCTACAGAGTAGAAATGAAAGAAGCATCTAGCCCATGAGATTGAAGTTTCTGTTTCGACTTCCATTTGCCAAGTCTGTGAGACACATGGCTAAGTTTCTAGGTGGAAAGAATCATCCCCTGTTGTCATTTCCCCCAGGGGTGATTACAAACTGGAATTTGCAACAGTCACTGGACATTGGCCGGTTCAGTTTTCAGGCCTCATGGAAGGTTCCGCATTGCTCTAGCTGCATGGTGAGATGACAAAAGGTGTGCGGAAGAAAGAAAGACCCAAACAGAAGGCTATGTAAAGTATTAGCTCATTTCAAGAGGGACAAGAGGACGAGCAACAAAGATGGAAAAACCACAATGAAGCAAATCCTGTTGCTCCTGTGCAATTCTGGTCAGTGTTAATGGAAATAAATGAAACCACAAGGGTGTGAGTGAGAGCAGAGTTCAGTACAGCAGCTTCCAAGTCTCACTTCATGGCTTCTGACCAGAGCAGATGACAGAAACTAGTTCAGACTTTTGCTGTTTCGATAGCAAACACTTGTTTTGCAAAGGGGGGAGAAAAGGCCAGTCTGACTGCAGTGTGAAAAACAATGTTGTTTAAGCAAGGCAACAGCTTCTGCAGAGAAGAGCTAGCAGGCTGGGTTCAGATGACTTTTTTTTTCTTGTAGGGCCCCTGATCTTGGAAAAAGCCTTTCAACGTTTGATGCACAGCCTGAACACACAGGACTGGGTTGGCCAATGGGGCCCATGAGATCAACAGTAAACTGAGGTGGTGAAAGATTTCATCAACTGCTGCCTTGTAGAGTTTCTTAGGCAGCCAGCAATCTGTCAAACACCATTTGCAGTGGCTGTGATGGTTTCAGACTGGCTCAGCATTTCCTCATTGACTTTCCACTGCAGGAAAGGATGGGGTTTCACCTCCAATAAGCTGCAGCATCAGAGAACAACATTAGATAATTAACAGCCAAGGAGGACTTGTCATTGGTGTCCTCCCAGCACAGGTCTAGCATGCAGGATCTGACCATGCTGAACTGATCCAACAGCCCTAAGTAACCTGCACATTCTCCACCTTCTCTGTGTGGACAGTCTACTCAGTAACTGAGAGGACCAACCCAAACTAACATGGCTTTCCATCACCCAGAGTAGTTCTGCCCCATGCCATTTTGCAGATGCTTTGCCTCCTACACAGCAAAGCACAAGAGTGAAAAATAACAAGTTAGGTTCCTTCAGCCATGTTCAGCATAAAAACTTCAGCTGAAGTTATATGGACCTTCTCTCCACAGACTTAGGCCACTGAAAAATGCCAATCAGCATGCAACAGCTATTTAAGTCTGCTATTATCTGACAAATAGCATCTGATGATTAGAAGCTCTCAACCATCAGGATCTCAAGAAGCATATGAACCTGTTTATATACAAAAACTGGTAGGCAAGGGTAATTTTACTGACTACTGAAATAGATTACATTATAATCTAGGTGAAGACTTAACATAACTAAGCAAGTGGTGTAAAACAGACATTCATAGAAAGCTGCAGAAGAGGTAACACACACCAAATTAAACAGTCTGCAACTCACACACTTTCTGAACAAGCTGGCATCCACATACTATTCACTTAGACAACAAGTGGAAAAGAAAACCATACCTGTGTACGTTTTCCATGGCTGCTACTTCTGCTAGAGCAGCTAAGCTAAAAAATGCAGACACTGCTGGCATATCTGATGTAATACTATGATTTTCTTCTGTCTCTGTGTTTCCGGAGCGTTCAGTGTTGCAATCTGTTTCTGCACTTGATGTTTTTTGAAGAGTACTTTGTGGCAGCTCTTTTGGCTTCTCCTCTGCAATAAAATAAAGTTAAGCTTGCAAATCTAGCCCTTAAATTCACAGCAGCCCATCAATACACTGACTACTTTAGTGTTAACAGCATCTTTACTTCTAGGACTTTGATTTTGCAAGTGTAATCCCAGGCATGCTGCAAGCTCTTCTGACCCAAGCTATTGTCAGAAGCATAGTACTAAGGTTTATGAAGCAGTTTGTTGATTTTGCATTCAACAGTTTGATCCTTTAGGTCAGGCAAGAGAGCTTTTGTGTATGTTTTAGATACAGAAGTCTTGACAGATTATCTTAACTGCAGACGACTCTCACAAGGACTGTGGCATTGACTGTCATATTATGGAATTCATTTTTACATCCTATAACTAGGTACAGTGTAGTTTCTTTGCTGGACTGGAAACAAATTCTAAAAGGTAACAGTCTTCCATTTCTCTCTATATCAGCTCTCAGTTCTTAGAGAGAAATAACCAAGGAGAGAAAACAGATTTGGGCATTCAAACAAAAGAAGTCTGTCATTATGGACTCACTGAATTCCCTAACTGATTGATACCTGCATTTTAAAGAACAACCTTTCTAAGCAGGTATGAAACCAAGCTAACTGAAAAATACTTCCCTGAGAGGTTGCTTGTACTCCCAAAACTTCTCCAGCCATTCAGTATGAACAAAATTTAAACTTCAGTGTCCTTACCCAGTGTCGCTCCTGCTGGTGACACTCGACCATCCGCTGTTCGGACAAGATGTGTGATCTTAGTTTTCCTTGCTTTCCTTTTCTGGCTGCCAACTAAAGGCTCATGCATCATCGCTGGCTCTGGAGTATTTAGGGCAGATATAGAAATTTTATTCTTCCAGGCAGACTCACTGGAATTTCTGTCTTCTGAAAGTATGGCTGAAAGGATAAAAATGCAGTTTTGTATGTAGAAGAATTCAGCTACTAGCTATGCTCATTTAGCATTTTGCATCTATCTGCATAAAGCCTTCCCTCACAGGTACTCAGGGCATAACCCATGGCAAGATACGATCCAAAGCTGCAGATGTTTGTACAGGAATAGTAGCATCAGTTCTTAAAGATATCTCAGAAGTTCCAGTTTCTAATATTTGCAAATAAAACTTCAAGATGGGCAGTAGTACTTCAGTGGGAGCAGGGTATCAAACAGTCTGTATAAAACAATCCGCAACAGAAGACTCCAAGAAGTAGCTAAGAGACAAAATGTATTTAAGGAACAATAATGATCCTCATGCAAGCTTATCTTAGCTCACAGATGGACTCACAAGCAGAATTCAGGAATTCCTGAATAATCCCCCATCTCCCATCTATAGTCCCTCTATGTCATCTTCTCTAAGCAGGGGGGAAACACTGCCTTTTACAAAACAAAAAACCTTAAAAAACACCCAAAAATCAGCAAATACAAAAGCAGAGCTGAATCACAATTGAAGACAAGAATGGTAAAAAAAGAAACTGCCTACGTAAAGTCAGAGAGTGAGAAAGGAACAGTTTGAATCTTTCTCAACAGTACCAGTGTTGGCATTTCGAAGTAGACTTCTGACCTAAACTGGAACATGATCAAAGATTTTCACCTGACTGAACAGTCATTTTAATCTTGTTCAGGAAGAAATTGACTAGACAGCAATCAGAAACTGCCTTTAAGCTTCTGAAGTCTGAGATCAGTGTGTAGTTGTCAATCATTTGTAATTTCCATTGATTTAATAAGCCATACTGCTGATACCATAGGGTATCACTAGTCCATAAATTACATCTCTGACATCTTTTTTCTTCCTGTGATGTAAGTATTACGAGGCCTACCCCACCTGCAGTCACTGTAAACTAGGGTTAGAAAGAGACTATAGGTAGCAAAGGGAACACCTAAGTAAATTCTTACAGATGTCTGTCTAACCTGTTTTGAAATTGGGAGCACTCATGGCATCTGCACCAAGTTCTCGGGGTATTTTTCACCAGTGCACTGCCATCCTGAATGTTTACGTATTTTTTCTGAATGCTTGCACCTCATCTCCCCTGCTGCATTCACAACTTTTTTTTTTTTTTCTTTCTACTTGCCAGGTTATACCCCATCTCTTTGCAACAGTCCTTTTATGTAAGTCACACCTGTTACTAGGTCTACAAGTATTAACAGTAGAAGTATGTTTAAGACCCACTTGTTCACTTTCTAGGTGGCAGGACCAGCAAAAATTAAGACTCACAAAACTCAAGCCGGAGTGCAAACAACTGCTCTTTAAGAAGGGCTAAGCACTGAACAGACCAACCTCCTCCACTGCAACTGGTTGTGTCACATAGGGGCATACAACCCCACAAACTATGTACAACAGCCAAGCAGTCTGTGTGGACTTTACCCTCTTTCATTTTAGTGTGTATTTACTGTTTATTTATTGTTTGTTGTGTTGATTTAATGAACTTCCTATTGAAAGATACGGCCAATATAACCTCTGTCTTTTGTTTCTTTAACAGTTAATTGTGTGAGGATGTGAACTGGGTGAAGAGAATAGCTGTAACACATTTTAGCTTGTTAGCTCTTGCCCTTCGCTCTTTTGTTTGAAGTGGGAAGGGACCTTTCAATGTTTTATGACATAAGATTACAATCAGATCTAGTACATATGTGTAAAAACATTTGGAAATGTTCCAAACCTTAATTGATTTATTTTCTTAATTCACCTTCGTATCTTCTCCTGTAAAACATTTTTGAACTTGTGCATGCTCTTTATTGTCAAAAAAAGTACACAGCTCCAAGCAGCTTTTCTCAATGTTTAGCTACAGCTGCTAAGCTTTCCAGAGCAGAGCTATGCTGTAAAAATTATTTTTGTAAAGAGAGCAAGAAAAATCACAAAAAAAAAATCTGCCCTGTAACAGTCCAATTAAATAGAACCACTAATTACTGCAAAATCTGAATTTCAAGTAACTCAACTGGGCTAATAGTGAGATGTTCAGATAAGCTGACGGCAGTGACTGAGACCAAAATCTTAACTGCAATGTATAATTTAAGGGGCAGCTTTCTCTCTAGATTTCTTATTTGGGAATTCTTAAGTGTTGTTTATGTATTATTGTAATAGTTTGGTTGTAGTCCAACACTATTTGTTCAGTCAGATTTGGGGATTTGCTCTAATTAGATAGTACTTTGACACTGACGTTTAATTCTAGTTCGATTGAGTTTATAATGGCTTTAATCTCAGTAATACAAGTCACTTTTTTTTTTTTACATTTAACAAAAATATTAAGTTCAAACAATAAGCAACATATGATAGGGAGAAACCTGATTTGGTTATGTTTTTAATTAGATGTTTTGTATAATACAGGCCATCTCAGGTCTCTGGACATTGACTTGATTGATCAATACAGTAGACAGCTCCCTTTTATATGTTTTCTTTCTTGTATGCATCAAAAAGCTCAAGAAATTAAAGGTAAGAAAAGATCTTGAAAGGTAAAAATAAAGAAGAGGCAATAGTTATTAAAGATGTAAAACTAAGAGAACATTCAACAAATTACAGTTGCAGGAGTACACCATATTGGCGAGTTTGACTAAAAAACAGCAGAAGGTGGCTGACAAACTCAGGATGCAGCAAGCAAATTCCCTCTCAATGTTTTAAGGTTTCACAATCGTTGAAATGAGACTTGAGAGTCCTCCATGTTTTTTTTCCTCCTCTAGCTCAAAAGTAAGCTCTTTATCACTTTATCATAACATTCCTGCCATACAGCTTTGAAGAAGAAAGGATTAAGGGTGAACAGTGAATGAGTATTTTTTTATGTGTCTATGGGGGTGGAGGGTGGGTGTTGAAGGAAGAGCTGCTTCTTTCTTCTGTAGAAGCCTTAGTGAACGCTGGGATGAGAAATCATTTTACTGACTTCGTTATGGATTATGATTCAAGTAGGCATAAAACCTAACTTGGAGGAGATCATACAAAGGCTTCACCCACAGGACTCCTTGCACTGAACTCCAGAGGAGAAAGGAGTTCATGCTTCAGTAATTGTCTAGCTCACATAGGTGCTAACAGGGGTCTTAATCCTGCACCTCCTTCAACAGGAACAGCACCCCATTGCTTCCACTGACAAAGGTATATCCACGTGGATGCTCCAAACCAGGACTTGGTTTTGCTGTGCAGAAAGGACAGGGCTAAACAAGTTTAATGGCCTGTATCTGTCTTTCATAATTTCTTTATTCCATTCCATAACCCTTCTGTTTCCACACTCTCCTATGTTCAAGAGCTGTCCCATGTAAAGCTCAGGTGATTTTCAGGAGAATGCTGACTAGAAATGAGGTTCTGCAGCTACTGTGCAGTCCTGCAAAAAGATATTTGCATGGTTAGCTTTGCACATGACAGTAGCACATGCAGAGCCACAGGGCTATTTTTGCAAGAAGAGTTGAGCACATGATATGAAGATGTAGGCCTTTTGGCATGCTTACACCACCGTCACAAAAATTACTTTGAGAGAGAAACATCTAGAGCTCTGCACCAGATGGTTTCCTGAGACAGATTTGTTAAAAGTTAGCATGGACAGTTTACTCTGCAGGCCTGCAGAGCGCTTGTAGTCTTATTTTCTCCACACCTACAATGCAAGAAGGAACCAAGTGTAGAGTGCAAGATGCCATGTGACAGAACACAAGTCTAATACAGCAGATGAGAAACTGGCTTAGTGGTAACTCAAGTCTTAAACTGATGAAAAGGGAAAAAAAAGTAACCCAACCAAATGAAGAGAGAAAGTGAGGATTTAAAAGACCTGACTCACTACCCTGATATTGCTCATTTATATCAGTATTTGTGTAAAGCTTGCGTCTAGAGATCTCAACATTCTTACTAACCCTGATTTTAAGGCTGCAGTGTAACGTATACAATTAAAGCAAAGCCAGCCAAGGTACTCTCCAGGAAGAGCAGTAACGTGCATTGCATTGCATCTTTATCCCATGTTGAACAAGGATAGGGTAAGATAGAATTCCCTTTGGGAAATGCACTCAAATCAGAGAGGCAGTTTTATGTTGAACTGGTCTCACTCAAGCCTGAACAGTTACCATTTGCCTTTGTGAACAAGAAAAATAAAGTCAATTGAACTGACTCTGCACACCACAGAAGGGGACAAGCATTTCAGAGTGAACCTCAGCAAGACATGAGATATTTAAAAATTTCCGCAGTAATGCCTATTACCAGAGAGAGCTGCAGGAGTTTAACCACAGCTAGTGAAGAATGAATGCTCTGTAGGTCCAAGCATGCTGGTATCAAGAATGAAAAGTGGGCTGCAACTGCTTAATGGTCTTTATTACGTTAAAAAGGGGAAGCCTAGCCAGGCAGAGCAAAGCTTCAAGTAGCACTCTCTTCATCAGTGCCTAAGGAACCACTTTACCAAGAAAGCACACTCTGCCCTACACCCTGGTGGGAATTCCAGCTCTTCTGACAACGGAGTGCTGCTGCAATACTGCTCATGGGGTCAGGCAGCACACAGAGCAACAGCAAGTGCTGTAGACTAACAAGCAGAGAGACACCAGCTGACAAGGCAGCAGATGGTCAAGCCAGGTGTATGGAACAGCTGCCTGGATGGGACGATCTGCTGCATAAGCTTACACTGATCCAGCCCTGTTTGAGCCTGGATGGATGCCAAGGGTACAGTGGCACAGAGCTGCTGGCTCCCTCTGGGCTGCAGACCCCACACAACAGGGCTTTCTCAGCAGGAAAAAAATAAAAAGGTAATTTTGCTAATTTTCTGCACTTTCTGTTCTTGCTTAAACATACGTGCTAAGGCTGTACAGACTGATGTATGTGTGGGAGAGCTGGTGGATGAGCAGTAGCATGCAGTTAGCTCTACCGGCCACAGGAGACTCGGGCACCTTCACAGATCAGCTAGTGTGGAGACTGGTGCATATGTCCATCTGGTCCAAAGGCCAATACTGTATCTGGTTGCTACACAAACCATGCAAGAGCCCTCAGCACAGCTTACTAAAATGTATCTGCCAAGGAGTCAACTGTTGTGACCTACTCCTTGTTATTTAAAGTACTGCTTCCTACCTGAAAGCTTTCACTGTGGAAGAAAAATCTCTCAGGCGAGTGGTGTTCAAACCCCCCAGGGATGGGTCCAGCTGTGCTTCTGTCAGCCTTCCTTAGGAAGTGATGCAGCTCTGAATATATTCAGTAGCACTACTGTGTGCTCTCTGCTAGGAGGAGCAGGGGTTGTGGCATGTCCATTGGTATTTTACTGGGCTGTATCTCTGTAGACACTTGCAAACTTGTAATATGGTGATTTGTATTTGTGATGCTGTGTACAATGTGGTCACACAGAGTCAAAATCCACTCAGATACTCAAACCAGAGCCAGACCCAGACAACATGATCCAATCACATCAAAATTTGCCTTTACTGCACTTTTCTTCATTCAGAACACATACACGTACTTTTCAAAATGACAAAACATGAATCCAGCATGACCTCTGCTGTCAGAGGTCTCCTCTCCAGCTATTAGATTGAAGTTCCTTCCTCCAGCAAGATTAACTCCATAAAAACCAAAACCACATATATAGACTTGTGACTCACTACAAGTATAAGACTGACTAACCACAAAAAGGAGTAGAAATTTTCATTTAGTGTTTGATTCATGAAAACTTTGTATATTTGAACTGAGATGAAGATGCTGGGATTTTCAGCTTGAATGCTGCAGAATATGGGACAGTGGAGTCAGAGTTTAGGGCCATACTGCCTCGGAACTGATGAAAGGACGAAGTTACATAGGCAGCACATGATGGCGAGGCTGTATGCTTCATGCCAAGGCCATACCCACGCTGCACTCTTCTCATCAATGCTTTGCTTTCAGGGTTACTATGTGGTACACTTAAGAGCAGGCAAGACCCCACATTTTTTCTTCTTTGTAACTCAAAGAAAATGCAGTTCTCCACATATATATACATATATATGTAAAACGTCACTGTCTTTGATGATTTCTATGTGGGCTGTGTTAGACTGGTAAGTTCCTCCTGTCTTTGCTTCAGTCTTGGGAGGAACTTAGCAAACTGGCCATACTTCAGCAAATGCACAGACGTATCTTTAATGTTTAGACACAACTACATTATTCACATGCTTAACTTCCAAGGACAACCCTCTGTGCTATGCTGGAACAAGGCCAGGGTACTCAATACCTGCCAAGCTTGAATCTTTGATCACAGCGCACGCTTCACTTTGTATCATTACAGGCTTGTTTCTTTTAACCAAATGGAGGTTTCGACATTCTGTTTAGCCACATTTTATAACTGTAGACTTTAAGATATTTATACTTTTTTACTCTATCATGTATTAAATGCCTTCTGTTTCTTTTCCCACAGGAGAATTTAAACACCCATTTTTCTTATTAATTTGTCTACATGGTCTATCAACAATTCAGGGGCAAAAATCTGAATGGCACCCAGTAAAAGCCACATTAATGTATGATGCCTTTTTCACATCAGCATGAAAGCAAGACAATTACTTCTCATAAGCACCTCCCATAACATGTTTGTTGTACTAATACAACGTAACAGAGCAAGTAATTTCAAAATATTTGCACTCCTGAATGCAGCAGAGCTGGCAGAGCCTATGTGGGAAAATAGTGCATGTGCACCACAGTGGACAGAAAACACAGCATCATGAAAGGAGAGGAAATGACACAGCCAAGCCTTAGGGAAAGATATTAAGTATAAAGGTAGCTGGGGCAACTGGAGGCAGGGATAGTCATTTTATTATCATAAAAAGGGACAGATATGGATGGGGAAAAAATGGAAGAAATTAATGGAGCTACTTAAGTAAGAAGAACCAGAGAAGCTCTTCTACACCATAGGAATGATGTGATGGAGAACTCCACTGTGGAAGGGCTAAGGAACAGCCTGGGTGTGATTTGGATAGTGTAGACAACATCCTGACCAGGTGCCAGAGTTCTAGACAGAGGGCAACCACAGGGAGAGGGGATAGGGACATGGATGAATGTTTTGGCAAAGGGATAAATGATATGGTCTCTGGTGGGATAGAAATAAGAGCAACCAAAGGAATAGTCATGACCCATGGAAGATAAAGGGTTCATTGACAACTGTAGAACTTGCTTTGTCAGCTCTGCTGCACGGCATCTGGAGCAGGGAAACATATTAAGGGAGATGCCAGCTGAAAACAAAAGAGCACCATACTGAAGTAAGGTAATATGATCAACTGGAGCCAGGAGCTAATAGAACCAAAGCAGACAGGGAAATAGGGGACCAAAGCAATCAAAGACTAGAGAGCTACATAGTCTCTGTCTAGAAGCATTTCCCCCATACTGAATTGAGAGAGAAGGCGGTCCAAAACCTTAACTAAGTAATGCACCAGTACCTGTGTCCGGAACATTAAGCTTCCTTCTGTGCTTAACTTTGCTGACAATTTTGTGGAAAAAGTTCTTTTTCTGAGACTGGAATGAACCTACAGACAACATTAATAATACATACTTTTAATTAGCAGTTTTAAAAAGAGTACAACAGTAACAGTATGTACTATACAACCTCCCCTTCCACCGATACAGGATGCCATTTAATGAAGAAGCACAAAGCCTGACCTTCTCCCTAGAATGGGCTCCAGAGGGTTGCAGCAGGCTGTACTTCAACCCACCAGCTCCCAATGCTTAAGTGTATACAAAGCATTTTAGAGAACTATGACCTCAGGAAAGCTTAGTCATGCATTGTTTTTTTTTAAAATATGCTCTCTTTTGGATATGTATTGGGTTTGGCTGGAATGCAGTAAACTTTCCTCATAGCATCCTAGATGGTGCTGTTAGACCAAAACAATGTTGGTAACAGACCAATCTTTGTTCAGCAGTAACTAAGTGTTTACAGAGCATCAAGATCTCTCTCACTCTGCCACGCCAGAGAGTAGGCTTAGGATGTGCAAGAGGTTGGAAGGAGACATAATTGGGACAGCTGACCCACAACGACCAAGAGGTATTTCATACCACATAATGTCATGCTCAGCAATAACACTGGGGGGGAAGTTTTTTCCAAGATAGTAATTGCTCAGGGACTGGCTCACCATCAGTTTGATGGTGGCGAGTGCTGGCTTTTCCATCACTTGTATTCTCCCCACCGCTGCCTTAAGCTGTCTTTATCTTAGCCCGTGAGGGTTTTTTTCTTGTTTTTGGCCTTCCAATTCTCTCCCCCACCCCGCTGGGGGAGGTTGAGCAAGCAGCGGGGGGAGGGGGGGGGCTTTACCTACCAGCCAGGGCGAACCCACCACGGGATGCAAGAGTTACCTTTACCTTTTTGGTGACCAGAAATGAGTTTAGACTAAGTGCAGAAGCAAAAGCTCCCAGGAGAGGAAGGTGAGGTTATGCCCAGTTTATGGTATCATTCCCACTTTGATAGCAGAGTCTTTGCTAGTAGTACTCAGAAGACATATGTCATCAGACCACAAACCGTGCCACTAGCAGAGGGCATCAGGAAGCCATCTTTTGTCTCATTAATGGAGTAAACAGTGATACAGCAGCTACATAACAGACCAAAGATATAACAGATGCATAATCTCTACAATGCAAAGCCATTTTTACGGAGTTACTTTTCAGAAACTGCACTTTAAAATCTAATTTCCAAAGATACAGCAGGGAAACAAGCCTTCAAGCTAGATCAGAAGACACCTGCCCAAACAATGAGATGCACTCCAAGTGACAAGAGGACTTGTAGCCTAACAAGAGGGTGTCCTTCCCATCCACAGAGGATGTGGAACAGGATTCTACCCACCAC
>VZTO01027963.1:248095-279572 GCA_013400615.1 Syrrhaptes paradoxus | reverse complement strand
CATTTCAACACGATCAAAAGACAACCAGGACAAACAGATTTGTCTGTGTATTTCTGCATTTCTCTGGAGGAAGTTGCTGTATTTTTAGGTCATGATTTTTGGAACATTACAAAATGCAATCTCCAGGCATTTGAACACTTTGAACTGAGCCAAAAAAAAAAAAACCCGTCTGAAGTGAGGACTGGACATGATAAGCACAATGGAAGGAGTCAGTGGGCACCAACCCACTGATTTTCCACTTAGGAGTAGGAAAACATCCTGACAACCCTGGCTGTCTGCGTTAGGTAGCAGATCAGGCCTCTTGTAGGTACAGGTTAATGATATTTGCTAGAAAATCAATCTGGCACCATTTACTCTGAATGAAACATATGAAGGCATATGGCCCTAGTTACTGTGGTGGTGGTGGTGGTGGCGGGGTTGGGAAACCACCCCAAAACCAACAAACAAAAACGTGTCTCAATTTTTATTCACCTAACATCCCAGGGAATCTTTAGTGGGCAACACTTCAACCTGCTTTCCAAGGTTTAAATGTAATTTAACAGGCACTGATCTGCAGACCACAAAAATTAAGCACTTATCTGAGGACCAAGAATGCCTGGGAAGTTTATGATTCTGCACATGCCCATTGAGAAAAAGCAGGGAATGATTTTTTAAGAGTATTTACTAAAACCTACTCCTAGTGAATATTATCTGTTGTTTGGAAACATCCAGAGGCCCCAAAACACTAGTAGGCACCCTTTGTGCTGGAAATATCTTCTAAGTACCTTACAGAGACAACCCCAAGGAAGAACAAAGCAGCAGAAACAATTCCACACGACACAGGAACGCAGAGCACAGCAGAGCAAAGTTAAGGTCTCCTACATTCCAACACAGTCACACCCATAAGGCTATACTGACCCTTCATGGTTCATGCTCATCACATTGCAAGAATAAGATGTTGCTTTTGTTTAATTCTGGTGGTGTAAAAAAACCACAATCATTCAAGAAAACCCAAAGCCATTCCAAACTAAGCTCTATCATTTTGCATAATATGCCATTTCCATTTCCTGCAATATTTGCAGGAGCCCAGCATGCAGACCTGTATGCTAACACCTTTAGAGGTCAGTATTCTCTAAACATCTTTGGACTCATCACAGTTCACAGGCAAGTCAACAGCACAACAAGGCAGAATGTCTGGTCAGTACACCACAAACTAAATTGAGGATTCAGCTTAATGAATGTTTGACTCAGCGGGAACCTACTAAGCTAGTAAGCTAGCTTCTACGCACTTTGGTTCAGGTCATTTCAAATCCACAACTTTCCTCCTAATTTTATGCATTCTAACAAAATAAAACAAATTAAAATCAACCCATTGCCAGGAAATATTTACTTTTTAGCAACTTTTTTTTCAAAAACAAAAATGGTTTGTCACGAAGTTTTTTAGCTAACTCTCTACAGCTGAACCCTACTCTCCAGGGAGCTGGAATGACTGACACAAGCTGACAGCTTGCCCAGCTAACTTGAATGAATTTAAAATTCGTTGAAATTGGGAACAGATATCACTAGCTCTATCCAGATTTAGTTCAGGGCTGGGGTTATATGTTCACTACAGAAACAGCAGTGTCACTATCAGATATTCCTGCCCTGGGGCTGCTTGTTGCAACCCTACAGCTCAGCTGGTGGAAAAGTTCACGTGACTGTTTACCATCTGCTTCAGTACAAAGTCAGCTGGCTTAGTTTAAAGAGCCCTTATTGTTAGCTAGATCCAATGCTGCATGGCTTCCTCCACAGGGCTGTGCCAAAACTGCTTAAATCAGGCTTGTAACCTGCCTGCAGCTATGTTTCTGACCTCCCCTTGAGACATGGTCAAATATATTGCAAAGCTTTTTAAGCAATGCAAACAAGGATAAAAATAAAGATCTCACATACGAACCTAGACAAAAGCAGCATGCAGTTCTGGGCTACCTGACTTGAGGTAGCATTCTACTGTGTCATTCCCGAACAACACACAGCTTGCAAAATTTTTAGACGTACGGACACTTGAACAGGTAAATACCGTACCAAGAAATCCAATGAGCTACTGTTACAACTTCAACTGCCAGATCAAGGTAGATAAAGAGATCTTGTTCCCAATAAATGTTGCTTAATTAACCACTGTATTATCATAATTGTAAAGTAATACATTCATGCTCATTGCAGAAGTTCCATCAAATACATACCATAAAAAAATGAAAGGAATTTGAAGTCAGAACTCACTTGGTATTAGCACAAGTCTAATTTTGCAAAAGTGACTGTTCCACATCTAATTATGTAAATACAAAAATCAATACCAAAATTGGCATGCACTAGAAAAGAACAGCTGCTCAATCCTGCATACTGTAATGTGATTATTTGTGAAACATTCAAAAGCCATAGATCTAATCCAGGCTAAAATAGCCATATTAGATCTGAAAACCTGTCAGTCAGTGGAACTACCATAGCAGCTTCACATTGTAAACTGTGCGTAATGAGGGTTCTTTTGAGCATCCTTTTGTCTTGTAGAATTACTGGCCATTCCTTCATTTGGTGAAGCTTCTGTACTGTACGTATGCATCAGTATTTCTGACACAATCTAAAAGTAGTTTTCCCTACCATATTCTCACTTCTCTACCACTTCTGTGTCACAAGTTGTCTGTATATAAAACAGCCAAATGTGTCGTGAGTTTCTCCCTCCAAGAGCCTCAGTAAAGAAGCTGGGTATGAAATTGGTTTTCCTGTCCTCTAACATTTTTATTATTTTTGCTCCAAACTTATGATAGATAAAATCTTGATTAAAAAAAACCAAAATGTTTCATTTAGGCATCTCTGGTGTCTTATGTTTTAATTTATAGAGCCCAAAATCACAGTGAAATGCAAACCGGCATAAAACTATGTTATGAAAAATGTCAAAATGTAGCTTTTTAGACCATCTGCCATTTTTTCCCCATTTTCTCCTGGGAAAACAAATTCATTTACCTCACAAATATTCATGTTTTTTATAAATTTGCTTACTATGAGGAATATATATCATGCACAAACTCTAACCAGTTCTACTCAGCATGAAAATCAGGAATCAAGAGTACAGCCTGAAAACTAACCCAGGTGAGAACCAACTAACTTCAGTGCTAGAAGAATATTTTCTTTGACTTCACACTTTTCACATGTAAAGTAAGAATGTATAAATTCCTGAGCTTGTCGTAGCATTGTTGTTGCTTAAGAATGTACTGCACATGGTAATTTACCTTTGTTAGATTTTGGTTGTTCAGATGAGCCGCTTCCAACCTTTCTCTTTTTCCTTGGAACAGATGAATTTTTCCTGTCAAAGGTAATAGGACTGTATTGAGGGAGGCTGTTGAATTTCTTTTCAAATTCTTCTTCCAACTTTGCTAAGCTAAAGGGGAAACAAAACCAATCAAATTAAATATAGCTCCATTCTTGGAAAAAAAAATATTGTTTAGGAGCATTTGTGCATATATACACACCTATAGAAAGAGGGGGAAGAGATAAGCACAAACACACACTGTAAACATCAAACTAGTACATATATTAATCCAACTTTGGGATGAAAATGTACACTCCAGCTTCTGCATTTCTAACTCACTACAAATTGATTACATTAGTTTCATATATTAAAATTAGAAAAAAAAAATCAATGTCATACTGGTGACATTTAGCTCTGCCGCACAATTCTTACATGAGATTTGTCTGTTCTGTGAGGGGAATGAAAAAAAGACAATGAAACAAAAAAACAAACCAATAAAATAACTTCACATAAAAGTTGTTACACCAGAATGAAAAAACCAACAATTCAAACCAGAAGCAAAATGTTAAACTATTCAGCCTTCCAGGAATATTCTAAAACCTGATGCTTTAGGGTAGGAATTAGCTTTGTATTTGTTCTGGGGGATTATATTTTCTCCCCTCATATTTTATTTGTTGCTAGATGAAAAATGCAACCAGCGCATGCTTTCATGACACCCAACATCCCTCATACTTCAGCCCAACTTGAATGACTTTAACTAGATTACCTACAACTCATGAAGTCCACAGACATGGTATTTATCTTCCTAATAGACAGATGAAAACCACTCAAACAGGATGGTATGGCATGGCATTTGTGGCTGTAACGACTGCGCTGGCTTGCATAAGCACTCTCTTTCAGCAAGCTTTGCAGCCAGGCAGGAGCACAGGAAGGAACTGTATCTTAATAAAAGGCAGCGTGCTTAGCGAGGCAGATTATAAATAGCACCATCAATGACAGGGGTACAATGACATTTTCTACTTGTCTTTAATTCTGTTTGCTATGGAAAATCTTGACAAAAGATGGCATAACTGTTCGAGGGATGGCCCTTACACCCTGTACACTCAGAAGCGTCACAAGAAATGTGGCATTTCTCTCTGCTCTCTGAAGCACCACTTCATATAAATTGCATTCTGAAAGCTCTGGTACACAGAATGATACTTCATTTTACCTCTGTAATTGTTACTTCCATTGATAAGCAATCTTCCTTCTTAAAATACAACATTGGGAGACCGTGTGCAGGGAGGAGGGGTGATCTTTTTGTTGTTGTTTTTTGTGTGTCTATGTGCACGCACACACTTTCTTTTCTTTTTAAATCACAAAGATATCTGACATTAGTGGTGCTTGGTACTCCTACCTTTTCTCTAAGCTCATTTTCTGCTTTGACAGCTGTCATGCAATTCCATCCTTTGCTGCAGCTCCTCTCCCACTGCCTGCTGCCACCTGCCTTGTCTCCTGCCCCAAGGGCATATAAGGGGCTGCAGTTCTAATTAGGAAGGCCCAACCCTGAAAGCAGATGAGCTGCCATCCTGGCTAGTAATTTATAGCTTATGTCATATGGAGGCAGTAGGGAGTTCAGCTATCACTATGTCAGCGATTAATTATTTAAAAAAAAAAAAAAAAAAAAAGCATTCACATTGTCATGAATTTTCAGAGCATCTCACAAGCCTGGTTAAACAAACACATGTGGCTGAGCTGAGGTCTTCATGCCATATAGCCTAGTCCTGCCAGGAGATACGTGTAGGCAGGACACTCCTCGGCAAAAGAGTGGGCTGGGCTGCATGTGGACAAATCACACCTGACAGGGACCATCAGGGAAGCATGGGAAACTGACGTAGAAGGTAAGAGGCCACAGGAAGAAAGACATAATTCCAAAGGGAATCCTCCTTCCTACACACACAGAAAATGAGGCTGAAAGGTGATGCAGAAGGGAGCAGAGTCAGGAGAAACAGCCAGAAGTAACACCAGCTCTTCAAGTAGCCAGAATATCAGGTAGTCCAATGAACAGGGTTAATGGATACCTTCTCCAGCACTTAGGCTCCATACATTACCAATTCTGCCTTTACAGAGTTCACTGGATAATATTCACTAATCACAGAATCATAGAACAGTTTGGGTTGGAAGAGACCTTTAAAGGTCATCTAAGTCCAATCCCCCTGCAATAAGCAGAGACACCTTCAACTCAACCAGGTTGCTCAGAGCCCTATCCAACCTGGTCTTGAACACCTCCAGGGATGGGGCATCTACAGCTTCTCTCAGCAACCTGTTACAGTGTCTCACCATCCTCACAGTAAAGAGTTTCTTCCTTATAACTAGTCGAAATCTGCCCTCTTTCAGCTTGAAACTGTTAGCCCTCCTCCTGTCACTACATTCCCTTACACAGAGTGCCTCCCCATCTCTCCTGCAGGTCCCCTCTAGGTACTGGAAGGCTGCTACGAGGTCTCCCTGGAGCCTTCTCTTCTCCAGGCTCCCAACTCTGTCAGCCTGCCCTGATATGGGAGGTACTCCAGCCCTCTGATCATCTTCGTGGCCCTCCTCTGGACTCACTCTGACACATTCATGTCCTTCCTGTGCTGAGGACTCCAGCGCTGGATTCAGTACTCCAGGTGGGGTCTCAAGAGAGCAGAGTAGAGGGAGAGAATCACCTCCCTCGACCTGCTGTCACACTTCCTTTGATGCAGCCCAGGACACAGTTGGCTTTCTGGGCTGCAAACACACATTGCCAGCTCACGTCCAGCTTCTTATCAACCAACACCCCCAAGTCCTTCTCCTGAAAGCTGCTCTGAATCCCTTCATCCCCAGTCTGTGTTGATACTGGGGGTTGCCCAAACCCAGGTGCAGGACTACGCACATGGCCTTGTTGAACCTTGTGAGTAATGACACAACTGAATCAAGAAGCAACACTGGCACATAGGTATTTTCCCAATCCATCAAGATAGTGATGGTAGAACAGTATTTGTTGAATGAATTAAGTATTTACACATTTTTCCTGGCTACTTTGAATAAATAATCATAATTACCTTTTTTTTTTTTGGCTATGAGATGCATTCAGTTTTCATACAATTAAGTGTGAAGAGTTTTCAGTCTTTCAATTTAAATTTAAAAAATATTTACAAAACTTATATACATTGCACTGAAAATACAAGAAGTATTCCATTAATTTTTCTTGACTATTCCAAGCAAACAAGACTTGGAGATTTTCATCAATTTAATACATCTGCTGTAAGGTGAGCTGCAGCTAAATTTCACACAGACTAAGTTATAAAAAAGGCTATTGCAAGCCTGCACAAAAGAAACACATTAGAATTTTAAGCATGAAGTGTGGAAAATCTATTCCTTTTTAATTCATTTTCACACTCTGAATTCAGATAATTGGAAGTCTTCAAGAATTTGCAAGTAAGTATGAATGGCTAAACAGATTTAACAACTATGCCTGCAGTTAAATAAATCTGTAATACTCTGACAAGAATTGTTATTCATACACTAGACAAGTAATTCTGTGTAGCCCTGATAAATTTTAATGCATTTGTAATCATTAATTATTCTTCTGATATATTTAGTTTCTTCATGGTGTATATGAACAGTTTAAATATCTTGTCTCTACAATGGAAAACTGATATATTTATCATAATTATTTGCCAATACTAGAACACTGTTTACTCTTCCTCTGTAAGCAATCTCTTCAAGCAGTCAAAGAGATCTATTCTTTCTAGTCTAATTGTGTTTATGATGCTTGAACAGCTAGACAGAACTTTAAATATTGCTTACAAAGTGCTCTGAAAATGTAATCAACCCTCTTCATCATCTCTTGAGAGCATAAATATTGTGCATTTCTTTTTAGAAGTGAGCAAATGTCATTCAAATTTGTTTACAGTAGTGTAAGCCAGGAAAGATCTCAAAGGAATTAACCTTGGTATAAAAACAACAGGTATCTACAGCATGACTTAGTCCAGTGGGGTTTGTAATTTTCAGAACTTCTGTCCAGTTGTGATTATTTGGGTGTTGGATGGAGTTCACTAGCTGCAATGGGGGGGGGATTCATTCTTCAATTACCAGGCTGACTTAACTAAAACTTTGAACAGTGTTAAGCTGTAACTTACCCGAAAACAAACTCTTCCTTTGGCTTAGGCCTTTTCAGTTTTTTGTTCCCACTTGTCCCACTTTGGGAAAATGCCCAACTTTCTTCATTCCAGCATCCTTCATGATCTGAGGAGTTGCCTTTTCCTGAGCTTCTTTTTCCTGGGATGAAGGCAAAAAATTTTTTCTCATCTTTAGAAAAACGTGCTGAAATAAAGTGGGCTCAGAGGGAACTTCAGATTCAGTACTGCAATTTATGATGCTTGACCTTCTTGATGGAGTTACAAAACATTTATTTATTTTAGACTGGATAACAATGATACTGGCAACTATATCCTCCCCCCCTGCCTATTTTTTTTATACTACCTCTACAGTCAGGATCTCCTGAGGCATAAAGGAAGAGAGATATGAGGAGATTTACAGTAATAAACTTGCCTAAATTACAAACATCTTCTTTTCTGACTGTTCTAATCACACATACAAATTTACTAACCAGAAAAATACACTCCAAGACATCTCACTGAAAGCTTCCAGAAATTATCTCAAATTTATCTTTCCGCAAGGTAAAGGATACTCACTTACCACCTACAGCAAAACTAACAACCAAAGCAAAAGCAGAACACATTTGCCTCTTGTAGGACTGAGAATTATGCTTGCAACCACAAGAGTTGTTTATATAGAAACAAGCTACTTGTTCAGGGTTATATACCACACAAGTCCTGCATACATATATCAGCAGGCTGACAAATTAACTGACAAAGCCTTTGATCAAAAAGCTAAATCTCAGATCATGAAAGACAAAAAAGGGGAGGTTAAGAGCTTGTGAGGTTAAGTATGAACACAGACAGCAGGACTCCAGAAGACCTGCCCTGGGCCATGGAGTTTGTCCTCTCCACCTTCCCCTAGCATCACAGGTGACCAGACACAGCATTTCCATCACACACTGCTCCAACTCAACTTAAACACAGACTTTTGTTTTTCCTTCCACTCCAGGCAGGCTTTTGCAGTTCACGCTGTAAACAGAAGACTCAAAGCCACCCACCTCTGTCCACGTTAGCACGCAGAGATGTGAGCATGCCCTCTGACACCAGAGTTTTATAAAGAGCACCTTTGCAAGATCTCTCAGATTTCCTGGAGCCACAGGTTTCTATCTTTTTTACACAGTCACTGTCCTCAGTTTTGACCTGTCCTGGTAAGCTCTGGGGTACCACCTCCTCTGTTGGGGTCAGTGGTTCCACTTTAATGTTATCAGAAGCCTCACAGGGTACTTCCTTGCTGGGTGCAATACTAAGGAAATCAGGAGGCTTTGATTCTTTGGTGGTCTCTGGGGGTTTCTCCTTTGATGTCTTCTTCTCTTTTGATTTCACTTTTTTCTTTGGTGATTTTGTATCCAACACACTTCCCTTCACATTTGAGACAGGGCGGGGTTTTTTGCGGGGAGTTTCCACAAGTCTCTCAGCACCCCAGTCCCCCTTCGCAACGGCTTCAATTGTGTACATTACACTTTCAATGTCCGACTCGGAGGACTGCCTTTTTTTACAAGGTTTCTTGGGGGTGGATTTTTCATTCATGTGCCGGTCCAACTTATTTTTTTTCTTTTTCTTCTTTATCTTTTCTGGCTTTAGCCCGAGGATATTCATGTCAGCCATTGAAAGCTCTGGAGAACAGCACATATGATCCTTTGTGCTATCATTTCTCGCAAAAGGACTGTTCTCCATTGCAAGGCTAGTAAAATCTCTGCATTTTGCAGTTTCTGATTCCTCAGCTTTTGTCTCATCCTGGCTTTGCATGTTCTCCATTTCTGATTGTTCTACTTTTCCTTTACAGGAATCTTTTATTTTCTCCAGTTCTTCTACATCCATTTCCTCTGTAACTTCCCTTCCTACATCTTCCAGTGCTTCCACTTTTGTTTTCCCAGGTTCTTTCACTTTTACTCCTTCTGAAGCAAGGCACATCTAAAACATATTTTAAAATAGTCCCATGAAACAAACATCAACAGTTAACATTACTTACCTATACTAACAGAAGTGCTACCCAGGGAATCTCTCTGGCATCTTCCTTCAGGAAACCAAACTATGCTAAAGGACAATACTAAAAAACTATGCTAAAGCCCTGCTGAAACTGATGTTATGTGATGATGGTCAAGTGCTAGAATAAGGCTGGCAGGTTCTACCGCTCTACTAGAAAAAGACTCCAACTGGTCTCAGTGGTGTTTCTGTGATCCTTTAAGTGCCTTTTACATAACCGGGAAACCCATTGCTAGATTGATTTTCAGAATATCCTAAATGTAACAAACAATACAGTATCACTGTATACTCACTATTGCTACCGACAAGTTACTTGAAGTCTCACACCCATACCCGCTTCAGCTCCCCAATGTTCCTATATACAATTCTCTCTTTCATTTTTGAAATGGACCTGGAGGGGGGGGAGTTAATAGAATCCCAGTAACAATTTTCTTTTACATGAATGTGCAAAATAATTTGGAAGGTACTAAAAAAGCCTTCCAAATCTTTCTTCTCATGTCACAGACTTATTTTGCGAAGAACTGCAAAGCAGCAGTGGTTGCCATGGTTATCTCCTGCTGGAGATAACATTAATGGAATCCAAAAACCTCAAACTGTCTGAGGAACAGTGATATTAAAAAAAAAAAAAAAAAAAGAGCTGTAACAAGGTCTTGAACTGCCATGTTCCTGCAGCACTGACTTGGGAGATCCTCTTGGTTTTGGATCACCTGTAAGCCATACTGACACTGCTACAGAGGGTAGAACTTCCAAGGGCAGCTGCTTGGTACTGTGAAGACACGCTTTTTTTGTTCTTGTTCTCCTTCTCATAGCCCTCAAGCTGAATTCCCAGTGCTACTGTTTTTTTAAAACAAATGTGAACCAAACAGCCATGAGGAACAAAACCAGATGGAAGAGGCTTGCTTTGAACCAGACATCAGGAGTTTCCCTATCCTACAGCTCAGCCCATGGGCCATGTGGTCAGTATGGATGTATCCCTCACTGGGTTCTCTTTATCTCAGTTTTAGATTTCTCAAATCAGCAAGGCATTTTTTCCTTGTGAACTAAAAATATCTCTTATACCAATCTATGTATGAGCAAAACACTAATGATAGAACACTTTGTGGTAAGTTTCTGACATCCTTGCTGCACAGGGAAGAAACTCCTGGCCTGTTCAGGTCAAGCTAGGTTGAGCACTGGAAACACTGAAGCTTGAGCAGCTCAGTGACTATTAGGAAGCAGGTTAACTTATGCAGAGGAGAACCCCACAACTATGCTCAGAAGGGTTCTTGGTACCAAGGTACTTCTGTGACTTTTTTACTGCACTGCAGTGTAAATACAGCCTGTGATTTTCAAAAGCTCAAGACAAATATTTAAAATGTAACTCATTGGACAGTAATAATATTTTGTCAATTCAACACACACACCCCTCACCAATGGACTTTTTTTTTTCTTTACCTTCTTCTTCAGTAGCCAATAGCACAGAGGGCTACAGAAATGGCTACAAAAAAACAACTTCTGTTTTGTGAGCGCTAAATAAACTTGCAAGTCATAGTCTTTAAGACTGGAAAAGCTTAAAAAAATTAGAAGAAATACAACATTTCAATAAGAGGCCATTGGTTTTAACTGTTCCCAGAAGGAAGATCTGAGAGTATCATACTAGAGTTTCTATAGAAATTATTGACCCATTTTTTCCCTACTTTAAAAACCAGCAGGCATGAAAGCAAAAATAAACAAAAGTAACTACTGACCTTTAACAGTAATTCGTAATGGCAATGCCCTAATCTGAGTAACAGACTTACCCAGCCCTCTATCTGAACTCCTTGTGTCCCCTGGCCAAACCAAACAGTCAGAACCTGAAACCCTAAAACAGGGAACTGAAACAATTTCAATGGTGATTGAAAAGGATCTTTGCCACCACTGACTGATACTTTTTCTCAGCTGCAGCACAGGGTCTTAGAAACCTCTACGCTGATGGCTAGTCTGGGGAAATCTTGACTTGTGGCACCCAAGCCACGATAATTTATGATCCTATAAGCAAAAGTGTAATTATAACTGTAGCACTGTTCTGCCTTCCAGACTTCAGCAATCAACATCATTAACTTCTCCACCCCACTGCACCCGTGGTAATTAGCCACCAGTGTTTTAATATTACCTCTGCCAGCTGAAATAATGCTGATGTTCCACACTGTTTTGTTAAATCAGAAGGACCTGAATGGGATGTAGTTGAAGAAATCTAAAGAAAAAACAGAGAGGGAGGAAAAAAAAAACCACAACATCCTTTTACCAGCACAATTATTTTACGTTTACCATGCAGCTTTTGAACAGATTGTTTCATCTGTCTTCCCAAAATTCATTCGTAAGACTATATATTGAAAAAGAACTGCAGACTTGGGTATGCTATTATAAATAAAACCCTGTTCCACCATTGCTCTGGTGGATAACACAACTAGACACTACAAGGTATTTTCACATTTGGGGATCTTCTTGTCAGGATTTGGAAGAGTAGGATGAATTGCAGCACATGCTCTCTCACACATGAACAGACTCCAGCAGCTAAGCACCAATCTACAGCAGCATGCAACCCAGATGGTGCTGTTTCTGAAGGCTCAGTTGGACATTTGATTGCAAAGTCATTTCACTGTCATAGCTTCAGGAGGTTACTCCTGTCAGGCTTTGGCATTGCCTGTTAGGTTCTATAGGACTCATAAAAGAGATGCCATGAAACCAAAGTGAAGCAGAAGCCCTTAAGCCTTTGGTGAACTTTACTACTCAGAGTACAGGAGGCTGTCTAGCAAGCAGGTAGCTGAGTATTCTCCAGAATCTTTCTCCTGTACCAGTCCATGATCCTCTTCAATGTTTTAGAGTACTCTGTACCAGTTTTGAGCTAGGTGCAAAGAAGTTATCTTTTTCTAAACAAATTAAAAGCATCGGTCCCAGGAATAGCCATTAGTATGAAGGAAAAAATGTTCTGTTTTTAAGGACATATCCCATAGACTTCGATGAGGCTTGCAGGTTTCTTATAGTTGCTTCCTTAGAAAGAGGTGGAGTTCTAGGGACTGTGAAACTAAACTGTTTATAGCTTTTTTAGCTCGCCCTCCCTATACCCCACAAACTCAGTTTTCATTGTTCTCAACCAACATGGGCCCACAAAGTTGATTCTGCAGGAATCAACCCATCATTGCTGTAAAGGAAATAAATAAAAAAGGTCAACAATGCTATCTCTATGTCTCCTGGAAGCTGCAGCTCTTCACAGCATCTCCCAAGCTCTGACCATTATAGCTCGAGTCTCCAAACATGGCTTACAGCCAAGGGCTGTTAGCACTGCTAGCATTCCGTGGCAGAAGTGGCCTCCTTGTCTTTTGGAGGTGACGCACACCCTCACCACTGCCTCCCTTTACTCTCACTCCTCCGCACTGAAGGCTAAAAACAAAGCATGCATTTAGGCACAGTGAGAGACTCAGCAGAGCAGATCAGCAACAGCATCCCAGGCTTCAGACTGCAGGGTGGCTTCTCCAACCATTTTTAGAAACTTAGAAATTATCTGAATTTTTTAGAAAAGAATTTAACCCACTTCAGCATTTTATTTTATCACCATCTGTGAAATACGGTGAAATATCAAAAAGGAAGGCATAGGGAAGGAAGAAGATAAAATTTGTTAATCTATATAGCAGAGAGACAAAAGAGGGAGCAGTGCAGTGTGGTGTGCTGAAGCAGACAGGCTCCCATGGCCAGACCCCTGCCATGCCAGTAGCACAGAGACAGCAGCCCGGTCCCCTCCAATGCACAGCATCTGCAGCTTGGAGTTACAGCGTCATGGCACAGATAACTTGCCAAGGGAACTTGTAAATATAAGACATCCTCAAGGTGATCATGAACACAGTTTATTTGGGATGCTCCAAACCAGGTCCTGAGCTGCTATTTGAAAACAAGCTAAATCACTCACATTTATTTATCCTATTACAATCCAACATTACAGAGATCTCCAAAAACGGAGGCCAGGGGGGCTGAGAAACAATAGCACTGATGTCCTACAAGAGCTAGGGACAAGGAGGATGTGCTTAGCACATCTGCCATGCTTTTCTCAGTTTGAATCACAGCCTTTAACATTTGTTTTGTATATTAACTTATGCTTGTAGGAATCCATTTGAGCAATCACTGAGAGCGAGATCACAGAAACCTGTCCAACATGCAAACGTCACTCTGTCAAACTTAGCTTCACTTTTTCCACCAACTGCAGTATGAACTCTGCACTCCTGTGGACAAATGCTTCTTCTTCCTCCAGATTAGGGCTTCACAAGCTTCACAGTCACATCACAACTTTTAACACAGAGTTCCTCAACTCAGGCTGTACTCCACAACAGCTTTACTTCAGAATAGTACTAGTCCAAGTGTGCTGCTATCCCGTACGAGGACACCTCAGAACCTTCTGGTGTCCCTGACTAAATATTACCAGCCTTTCTGCTGTCCCAAGGCTGCAACAGTCAAATTCCTTTAGGGATCACTGATCACAGTCAGGTGTAATCACCCTTACACAGGTACTGCTGACAATGTAGCACACACACAAACTCTACTACTGCCAGGGAGTGCCTATGGGATAAGGCAGGTTTTCTTCCACTCATCTAAGTTCCTATAAAGTCAGGTAGTAGCATTACTATCCATGGAACAAGGCATTAAATTCTTTTATTTCAGTGCTTCCAATCTGTCTTTTTTTTCCCTGAGAGGGATTAACCTCACCAGCAAGAATATGTGTCTGGATGCCACTAGATGGGATCCAGAGAATCATTTTCCTCACTAAAACAGGACACAATTTTGGAAAAAAAGAAAGAAAGAAAAAAAGCGTCCAAGAAAGGCTAACATCCTCCTTTATTTACTTGGAATATAGCATGTATCTTCATCTTTCAATCATCAAGAAGAATAGTATCTGCATATCAAGCCTCAAAGGTTTTTCAGTGCTTCATTCATACCAAGGAGGAGACCTCAACAAGGTTATATTTAAGACTCAGAGAATTTCTAGGACTGTTGGGAAACCTGACCTAGTATTTTTTACTACTTCTGACAGCTACCAATTTCAGAACTTCATACACTGCTTCAACTTCCAACTCTTCATACAGATTCCTGATGATGATCTCAAAGTCTACTTTTCTCTTCTTGTTCTTGATCCCCAGTTCAGCAATGCACCTTCCAGTCCTTATAACCAAAGCTTTACTTTTTGAATCCTGGTATCCAACTCCTCATTAGGAAGAATGCTGTTGTCTCTTGTCTTTGCTATTGTCCTGAGCATTATTTTTATTTTAGTTACAAGGCTAATTTTTCTAAGCAGCAGCATAACTTTTTCTGTGTGGTCGCCAAGAAACTCTGCACATTAACAAGCGTATAAAGAAAAGCTAGGTCCCTGGGGTCATTGCCATTGCCTAATTCTCTTGTTATTCCATAATTCACTAATTTATGTTTCCAGAAATGCTCAATTTGATACTACAGCAAACCTTACACAATTCACACTTTTTTGGGGGGAAAAATACACACAGCTTCCCATTGTGATGCTAATGGGTATAACTTTACCTCTGCCAACTGGAAGAGTGCCGACTTCCCACAGTGCTTTACTGGCTCAGGAGTTGACAACTGGGAAGTATTTGATGAGATCTAGGTTTTAAATAAACAAAGGAGAGAATATTTCAGTGGCACACAGGAAAGACAGAAAGGAAGGGAGAAATAGAATGAAAAAATTAAGGAGTTAGTTAAATCAGTTATTTTTAGATCCTTCTGGCAGAAGGCCCTACTTCAGATAGGCAATCCCACCCAAGAAACACTTAACAGACATTTAGAAGTCAGCAAGATACAAGCAAATATGGAATTTCTTCCTTAGATTAGGCTCATGGATCGTCTTCCATGTTCATATTGTTCACAGCTAATATCCTACCACGCCATGTGCTTTACGTGTGTTTTATGTGACTAAGTGAACATGACGTGTTCCTTGAAAACATGAAGTGTGGCAATCGAGGTTAAATAGAATTCTCCTGGGAAGCCTAGGCAGTATTTCCCACTTGGTTAGATATAGAAGACCATAGGTCCTCACAGGCACTGCTTGTTTCACTTTCTTTAGTTAGAAAAAAGAACTAAGACCTTATGTCTGGAGATCAATTCTAGCCTTGTAAATAGATGTTGGTGTTCCAGCACCAGCAGTGAGTAAATAACTACCACTTCACTTCAGGAAACTGCTTTTGCAGCCAAATTTTTTCTGACTCGCTTCCCAGTGTGGCATTATGAGTTCACCAATGCAAGAATTGATCTTTATTTCTCCTATTTTATCTTTTTTAGCATGGCATTACATGGCAGTATTTGACCTGGAAGCCTTGAAAAACCCTAAGATTAAGGACAAGACCACCAGTGTTTCCATGGCATCTGCCTCATAAGAAGAAAAATCAAGCTTATGAACACGATCTTTCAGATGCAAAAATTACCAGCTTAGCCTTTCTCTTTATATCTAATGTATTTCTTTTGAACTAGATCATTTGAAGAGTTTACTTTTCAATTGACAAGATTCATTATGTGCATTACACAAACTAAAGTAATTCCAAATCCTAGTTTTGATTTGAGACAGTTTAGTGAACCTCCCCAGGAACTCACTGAAGTTAAGTGACCTTGTACATTGCAGTTTGCAGGAGGAGGGCCTCAACTTTTTATCTTCCTACCATAATAAATTCTCAGCTCTTAATGCTTTTTTCAGTGCTGTGTGAACAGCAGAAAAGGGACCGAAAAACACCCACACACTGAAGTATAACTCAAGAACATGCTTGCATATCTTGCCTCTTGATGTACAAGGAAAAAATTTCTTTTTGACAATAAAATGGAAAATGCAAGCAAAAACCTTGCAGTACTAACAGAAAGAAAGGAAGCCAACATTTCACTTCAGCAAAAAAAATTCTCATGGTCAAGAAAACAAGTGCAAGAGACAAACTTAGAACTCTGTCTGACAAAGTTACTGGCCAAACATCAGAACTATAAGGATAACTGATCATTCAGCAATCAGGGAGATTACAGATCTCATTCCCTGTCTTAGCACCATCCTCCAGTTTTATTTAGAATAATTAGAACCTGCAGTACTACAACCACAAATAGCCACTTCTTATGTAGAGGTTTAACTTGTGGATCATTAGGATCAACTTATTATCTTTTATTACGATGGAGGTCAGCATTTTACCTACTATATTACATTCTAGCTTGCATAAGAAGCATATGCCATAGTACCACTTTTTCATTTTCCTCCTAGCAGAGGCATTTCACTTCAACACAGATATTTAATAATTTCAGTACACAGACAAACAGTAACCAATTAATCTATTTTATGTAATGGCTTTACCTGGGAAGATTACAGCTTCACCTAAGGGAAGGCTGGAAGAGGAGATACTGACTAGCTCTCACACTCCCAGTTTCAAGGCATTTTGACCTTCTGTTCAGCACAGAAATACACAGAAAGGATTGCCTGTAAGCGCACTCAAAATGAGTGTGTGAGAATACAGCAGGGACAAAATCACCTTCAAGCATGCATTCTTTTTAAATGAGACCAACCTGCTGGACTAGAAAAGAAAATTTCACCTTGTTGCATTCTGCATCTGACTGTTTTTTTTTTTTTATTAAATCACCTAGAGAAAAATTCAGAAAAGCAGCTGAAAGTGGAAGAGTTTGTGGTTTTTGGCTCCATTTTAGTTTTAAGATGGGTAAACTAGTAATTTTATTGCTTCCACTTTAAAGAAGCACTTTCTTTCTTTAATAAACACATGAGAGTTTGGCTAAGTAAATCTAAGAGGTACTTGTGTTTCTTCTCTATAAAGCAGTCATCACCATCTGTTCGCATTTGCCAAACACACATCCAGTAGGACCAAGAGAGCAAGGGGTCCCATCTGCTCTGCTTCCCTCACATGGCAGGGAGGATGACAGCAACCAGCCCATGTGAGCAGACAGCTTGCAAACAGCCACCACGCTAAGGAACACAGCCCGCTGCTCAGACATCCCTGGCTTATATAATGGCTTTCCATAAAGGCACAAATGAAAAGGACAAAAGTAGGGCCAAGTATTTCCAAGATAAGAGCAGAATGAGAAAGCCAAGAACATAACTTGTCAACACTCCAAACTTAAAAAAAAAACCTCTTATGAGGATGTCACATCATATTTGAAGACCTCAAAGGTTCTTGCCTGTGCACCCGCAGAACCCAATGAAGTCCTACTCTCAGGATTTTCATTATCTATTGTGGCAAGTCACTGGGCAGGCCTCATTAGCCATATCCTCAACAGCTTTAACTGAAGACTATAGCACTTGGGACAGCCAACCAGATGAAAGGCGAACTGAGGCTGTAAAGAAGAAAGAATCCCATGCTACATGTACATATAACAAGCTGTTTCTGAGTGACAGGGGACTTGTACTCCTGGGGTAAAGGTGTCCATTTTAAATGACAAATCTACTCAATGGGAACACAGTCTTCACAAAGAGGCACTCTCATTCACTCTGCCGCAAAGGCGGCAAAGAGAAAGGGAACATATGAAGAACACCCAGCCAGAACCCAAACTCATCTGGGATGGTTGCCAAAAGTCTCCAGGCACATCAGACCAGAGCACACTTCACATTTCTTCACAGGTCTACTTGGCTATTGGCTAAATAACTAGTTTCTCTCTCTCTCTCTTTCTTTTGTAGCCCTGTATGTTGCTGACAGCAGCCTACTGCAAATTGCTTACCATAATTTAACTTACTAAATACAGTAATGTGTTCATATAGACAGGACCCTGTAAGAAGTGGCACAGTAAGGAATGGGATTTTTGCGAAACTTGACAAAGACACCCTGTGCAAATGAAAGACCTTTAATTTGAAAAAGCACAAGGAGCTTTAATAGCAGGGGGAGAAAGCTTAAAGAGGTTCTGTAGAATGCTCAATACTTTCCCCTGGAACAACCTAAATTAAATAAAGCTGCAATCTTAAAAAAAAATTTCTATTGCTATAGATAAAACACTATGTTACGCACTGCCATTAAGGATCCACGACAACGGTAAAACACAGGAGGAATAACCATGGCCAACAAGGGTTTTTTTGTTGTTTTGGTTTTTTTTTTCCCGCCCCAGATTTCTGTCCCTTATCTCCAGGCACTAAAAAAAACTATGAAAAAGATACAACCCCCTCCAGACTGCACACACATTTTACAATTTTACAAGAAAAAGAGATTAACTCTGACTTTAAAACTGTCCTCTCCAGTTTCTAATTAACTTTCTAAGCACCTCTTCTGCCTAACATTTGTTGATTCATACATGCACTCCAGTGTGTCAACCGAGCTGGCTCAGCATAGTGGTACGCAACTCCATGGATGGTCACAATTGTACGACAATTTTCAGGTTTGTCATTTTGTTGTTTTTTCAATTAGGAGAGGAAATGATTTTAGGTTCTGTGAAACTAAGAAGTATAGCTAAGTTGAGTTTTACATGACAATTTGGAAATGCTGTACTAAAAGCAATTCATATCCTATTCAACTCTGTAGACATCTGAAATTGTTTAATTAAAATGTAAGATGGACAAGATTTTTGAAACTAAGTTAGCAGATTCACTTGTGCAGTATTTTGCAAAAAAAAAAAAAAATCATAAGAAGTGCTCTCCAGCTTATATCTTTTACGGTTTAAAAGGTTGGCTTCAGCACACAGCTTCATCCTGCTCAATTCCACTGATTTTCTCAAAAGAACTTTCCAAATTAACCTGTCACTTAAAAAAAAAGAAGTAGTACACATGCAAACACCTTCATGATTAGACACATTAACTCTATTGTATCTTTTATAGCGGTGTTTTGTAGTCAGGCGTTTTATGGCACCTCAATCAGTAAACTGTTTTTTCTTAATTGGACCTCCTAAGAAATACATAAGGCCCATCCTAGCCAAGCTAAAAAACACAATTAGCTTAACATTTAACAGAAAGTAGTGTCTTGTATGTAGTCAAACCTCTGTAATCACACAGAATAACGAAAAGGGTTTTTTCATTAGGCTCCTCCACGAAAGCAACAGCTCCAATCCCAGGCTTTTCAGACACATCCTGAATATACCTTTAGAGTTATCAATTCTACAAGCAATACCAGACTCCCCCAAATGGGCAAGAAGAGTATAATGTATGGAATACATATGTCAATTCATAGAGGCACACAGGAGAAGAAATTCTTCAAAGCAATCCCTAAGAACTCCTAATCTTTCAATATGTGGAGAAAGAAGGATAAATTACATACTTATGGGTAATTTATAGGCTTTATAAGTCACCACCTGTCCTTCATACATATCCTTGCAGCTGTTGCGATAAGCTTCCTTTGACCTGCAAATTTTTTTTCCAAACGATTCCTGCCTGTAGGGCAGTTGCCATTTTGCACTGCTGCAGCCTCTTCCATAGGCAGTGCACACTGTCATTTCAGAATGTCTTTTATTTGTTTTTTTCCTAGATGCAAATTAAAAAAAAAAAAAAACCTCTGCAGTGGTCCTTTGGCATGAAAGGCCAAGTAATGTTCACAAGCCCAATATCTTTTGTGCATGCTACAGCTGGTAGAACTGGCCAACATGCCTTCAAAACACTGGTTATTCCCCCCACAATTTTCTTAATGCAATGCGGTTATGAAGATAAACATCTACCGATGGGAACCCCTTAAGAGACAGGGTGCTGTAGCCCTTCAGTGGTAACTCTTACTGATTCCTTGCTTCCTCTCCTCCCCCACCATATTTCAGACATTGTACCTCAGCAAACTGAAACAACGCAGAATCCTCAGTTTGTTTTACAGCTCCCAGGACTCCAGGCTGTGATGTGCTTGAAGAGATCTGTCAGGAAAACAATCATGTTTATATTACCTAACTCTTCAGTTTCAATGTGAAACTTCAGTGTGCTAAATTTCTGATCCATTATACAGAAAGACTCCTGGTACTTAAGAGCATGCAAATGAGTCCCAATGCACCTGCACAAAGAACAGTATCTGCTTTGCAGGAGACATGTAAATAGGTGATCTGTGAAATTGTGATCTTGAATTATTTTTCGCAAGGAAAATCTTTTCTAGGATCAACAGAACAGGCTAAGACTCTTTTGAGGGGCTTTTATTTGCACTGATACATCAAAAGAGGGTTATCAGCAAAAACTTAACACTACATTGTATTTCACCAATCAGTGGAAGAGCCACAGGAAAAAAAAAAAGGGGGGGGGGTGGGGGGAAAGGTACTTTAAAGGTACTTCAAAGTATCTGTATACCAGATCCATTCCAGACACCAAGGGAACTGCATTTTATACTTGGGTTCAGTTATTTTTGTCACAAATTACATCTCTGATTAATGCTAGACCTTGATACAAGTACCGATTATTCTGCCATTAACACACATACCTACCGTGCACTGGTTAGGTGCGGCCTCACTACAGGCTGTTTAACATCCTTGAAAATTAAGACTAGCTAATGTGCATTTCCAATTACTGATCATCAGTGAGCTACTTCTAAACCACATGTTTTAAGTGCTACAGATGAGCTTGTTTCCCGGCACCCACTGAAGTTCTTCTTTGATGGGTAAGAAAAAGCCAGCAGCCACAACCCCTAAGCAAGAGCATATTTTGCAGCACACAACACAATTCCTGACTACTACTACTTGAGTTGGAACTCAAGGTCTTGTGGGTTGATTTTAAAACAAACAAACAAATATCCCAAAACACTCCCCCCCTCCCACACCCATTTTCTGTGTGCTAGGATTGCAATGTATCTGCCTTGTAAGTGATGATGCTTAGGGGGAGTATGAAGGTGCACACAGCAAAGAGTGCTGAAGATATGGGAGTCAGATTCATAGATGGTGTGAACACAGGTATGAAAAATCCTGTAAAATCAATATTTATACAAATAAATACTTATATGTCACTTGATTACGACTATTTCAAAAGTTGGAAAGATATAAACAAGCGATGCTTGCAGAGGACCAGGATTCTTTGCAACCTCATTCTTGTCATGTTATTTATGTCAATGAAATCCATTAGAACTTGGATTAAATAGTGTATACTTTGTAAAAAAAAAAATACCAACATCACAGTTGTACTTCTAACAATAACTGGAAACATGTTGACAAAATTGGAAAACTAAAGCATAGCTGCAGAGACCTATCTGGTGATTATAGAATAGAAGATAATTTTGGAAATTCCAGAACTACAGATGGAGTCAACAACTAAAGCAGCCACAATAGATAGAGGACATAATGTAACATCCAAATATACACGTTAAAAGTTTAGTTAGTAATACTTTGGTTTAAAACTAAGTGCAGGAGTGACACATCTCTAAATTACTGCTTAAACCACAGTTCCATTATTGTACCACGGTTTCCACCATGTTCCTAAACACACTCTCCTGCACTTCAAATCTGACCTATCTACCTGATAACTGATCCAGTACCATAAACCCAAAAAGAAGGAATAAAGAAAAGTACGAATTTTAGCTAAAGATTTCTGATTTCTCTTTCAGGTGAACATCACACACTTCATAAAAGGAAATATTGGGGAAGACAACCATTTTTAAAGAAACTCACCTCTGCAAACTGAAACAATGACGACTTCTGACAGGCTTCTGTAGAATTAGTTGCATCAGACTGGCAAGTACTTGAGGAAACCTGAAACAAGGAGTGTGCAGAGTAACACCTCTAATGTGCTTCTTTAAAGATTAAGAACTGTGAGTAAAACAAAATACCAGGCAGCACTAGCAAGAAGCAGTGCTTAAGAGAAGATGGGCAATCTAACATTTCACAGTCCTGAACAGGTTAAATCAAATTTATAAGTCAAAACACAGTCTAGCACCCATTTTAATCCATTTGAGAATCACCTAAGAGGGAAGACCACAAAAATAACACGGATTTTTTTTTCGTTTATAATTCCAAACTTTGCAAAAGAGTTTTATGCAACAGAATACCAAACTGATGATACTGGGCTACACACACAACTACCTTATATTGGTGATGCTGTCAACACTACTGTATCTGTAATTTGTACTACCATTCTGAATATAAGAATTACTTAGAAGCTAAAAAAAGAAAAAATTTAAGACACGGAGGGTTGCTAAGTGACAGAAATATTTACTAGAAAAATAATCCTCAGTCACCTAACTGCAGGAAAATAAGTAGTTAAGGATACCACACACCTAGAATTGCTCAAATAATGTACCTAAACATCCATTTAGGGGTGCTTAGAAGAAGCAGTATAAGAAAGAGTCATAACTTCTGAAATCAAAATACCAAGAAATTACTGTTCTAAAACAACAGCCTTATTCAAATTAACACAGAGCTCAGCAATACCATTCTTATTAGCCAGAAATATGTTAATCAAGCATAACTCTGTAGAGGAATTTTATTCAATATGATACATTCATTAAATGCCACATTTGAATATAAAAGATTTACATGTGTAACTGCTATAGAAGCATGAAGTACTATTATTATGAAATAAGGTACGTGATATGGCTTACAGGAAATGAAAAGGAGGCTTTGCAGGATTTCAGAAAGATAAGTAACAGGACGGACTTTTCTTTCCCCTAACAATTTTTAAGTTTTCATGAAGTTTCAGGCTATTTAAAACATTTCAATTCAAACGTGTGGGGTTTTGTATTACCAAACCAAGTATGTCAATAGCATTTTTTTAGTGAATGTACACATGAGATTTAGCTAGCAACTGCACCTATTGCCTGTAAGCACAAAGCACCACAGAATAGCCAGGCCTACAGCACGTGCTGTTTGTACTGCTGTTCCTGCTGCTGTTTGTCCGAGACGCTTATGCACTGCAATAGCACACAGCAGTGGCGTTTGGTTTCAGGAATCTGCTGCCCATACTCCCCTGAAAACACTAGATCCAAGTGTAGCAGCCCACAGGCCAAAGGGAACTATATCACATGACAATTTGCTTACGTACACAGTCGAACTTGGTTCTTCCCTGCCATCAAACCAAGCAGTAACAGTGCCTCCTATGATCTACACTTCCATTTTATTTATTAAACACCAAGCAGGATGTTTTATCAATGTACTGTGGTAGTATACCAACCCAAAGGGTTACAAAGAATGTATTTTTAATGCCTGTCTTTTGCTTTTTCAATGGTTTCTGTGACCATTTTCACAGAGGCAATGTTTATTACTGCTTTTCTGGTGTTTCTGTATTGGTAAAGATGTCTGTGTCTCAGCAATGCTGTAGATTGTACTAGGGATGCACACTGATCTTGCTGCTGTTGAATTACCCATCTCTGAAGGTCTGAGTCTCTGCACTAGTGTGAAATATATAAGGATGCTTCTTGCATGTGTGATTGCTCATTTGGTTTTTTTAGGCCACTTCACTGGTGGGATTCTCCCAGGAATAACCAAATTTGGGATCTGGTTTCCCATGTAACTTATATTTTCTGCAGTTTGACCAGATGCCTTACGTAACTTAAGTTTGTGGCGTCTATTGGAGCAGCTTGTTTGCAAGTGGAGCCTATTCAATGTACCGTACAAAAGGGCACTACTTTGCTCAGAAGAAGCAATGCAAACGAGGAAGCCATATGAAACCTATCGCTCCCTGAGGCAGGTGCTGCGAGGCTACGCACACATGCCTGAACACTGCCCACCTGCTGTAACACAGACAGACAATGGCTTTGCAACTTCCTTTGCCTATCTAGGGGCACGTCCACAGGAATGTGTCAATGCACACCCAAGCTGGCAGGGCACAAACCAGCTCCGAGTTGTAAGCTGTTGACCCACGCCACCCCAGGAGCACTGTGCTGGAGCGGAGAAACTCTCCCAAGAGCAGCCTTTACAGCTCAGCCCCCGCAACACCAGCGCTGTAAGGCATTCACTCCTCAGGCAGGTGCAGAGAGGGAGGATGAGCCTTCTCATTGCCTCTGCAGCCAGGTACTGGGGGCCAGGCACCACTTGATCATCTTGCAGTACAGGAACCACAAGCCACGGAAGGTGTGAAGCCCAGTGTCCCACAGCTTTGGGTGCAAAGGACAGATTGCTGGTGCCCAATAACTCAGAGGTGATTACGTGGTTAGAAGAACCATATTTTTCCTATCAATTTCTGTTCTCTTCAAAAAGCTAATGCTGTTGCCTTTGCTTGACAGAAGCACTCATCTGAGTTTGTTTCTTCTACATTGCAGCTCCCCACATCCTCCCGACTTGTGGGAAATTTATTAGTGGCAGGACTTCTCTGCCAGGCTGAATTTGATCAAAGTGTTAAAATAATTACCAGAGGGAATAGAAGCACAGGTAGTGCCATCGCATACATCTCATTTCCTTCCTGTGATTAAACATCCTCAACATCTCCTTCTTCTCTTTCCTCCTCCCAGCTCACCCTCAGCTGCACTGAGAGACTTTTGACTGCTGATTTACACCCCAGGCAATACCACCCTGTGCAGACCCAGCATCACATGCAAGATAACCTTTTGTTCTCAAAGAGAAGGAAGCCACAAGGATAATGACTCCGTAGCCTCCCTTTCCCTGCAGGTTACTATAACCTTCTCTAAAGCAGATCACACTGAATGAAGGTGAAGGACAGCCCCTGGCTCACCTTCTGCACTGACTGATGTTACGCTTTAATGCCACCCTGATGTACCGGGCAGCAGCAAGAGGGGCAAACTGGCAGAAGAGCCAGGTTTTGGACTACTTAGCAAATGCCGGGATTTCTGGGCAGTAATCTACCGACAGGCCGCTAGGTGCTGCTGTAAGGCAAGCAAAGGGCCTGATGGGCAAGTCAGGGAGAGGTGCAAGGTGCACTCCTCACCCAGCTTCAAGCCTTCTCCTAATAAACCTGCTGTGAGGACAGGCTTTGCCTGGCATGGCAACAGCAGCTGGAGCAGACCCATCTGATGTTTCTGCTTAGGTGTTCAACAAAATACGCTCATATACACACCACAGTCTTGTGTAACTGATTAAAGGACCCAAAACCAGGTGGAAACTCACTCCATATCCCTGGTAGGGTCTGTAGCTTCTCCTGCCTACTGGCTTTGGTTACTCCAGACACTGCTTGGAAATCAATCAATCATGTACCAACACTGAATTCTGTTATCACAAGAAAAACTCTCTAGTCTATTGAAAAAAAAATACAAAAATAGGAACATAACCAGTGACATACAAAGATGGAGACTGAAGCCTCAAGGCAATTTTGTAAGCATCACTATCATATCTCCTCCCATCCTCCTGCTGGCATCTGTTCACTTTGTTACCTGACATCTGGGCTTCTGAAAACTTGAAGGTTAAACACCTGACAGAAAATCGACAGGCACTGAATACATTTATGTGGGATTAGCAGACCTGTGAGTACCCTTTCCCTCATCTTCTCCCACGTTTTGAGCAAACTATGCCAGTGCTACCATCCTTTCTATTAAATACTATTATCTTAAAAATTGTTAAGACCTATGCATACAAGGCCACCCAAGTCTGCATAATCACACATATGCACAAGCAGTCAAACTGCATACTGACAGGTAATCTTATGTCTGGCAGTCACCTAGTTTAAGAAATGTATATATTTACATGTGTATCTTACATGTACACACACACCTTGAGGATAATGAAGACTACATGATACTATTTAGAGCACTGTTTCAAAAGTGACACTGCATCTGTCCTTTCTTCTTTTTTTTAAATAGAAATGCCAGGGTTTTAAATACATGACACAGAATCACAGAATGGTTTGGGTTGGAAGAAACCTTAAAGATCATTGAGTTCCAACCCCCCTGCCATGGGCAAGGACACCTCCCACTAGACTCCCTAATACAAAGTGCATCCCCATCTCTCCTGTAGGCCCCCTTTAAGTACTGGAAGGCTGCTATAATGTCTCCCTGGAGCCTTCTCTTCTCCAGGCTAAACAACCCCAACTCTTTCAGCCTGTCCTGGTATGGGAAGTGGTCCAGCCCTCTGATCATCTTCATGGCCCTCCTCTCGACTCGCTCCAACATGTCCAAGTCTTTCCTGTGCTGAGGACTCTAGAGCTGGATGCAGTACTCCAGGTGGGGTTCTCATGAGAGTGAAGTAGAGGGATAGAATCACCTCCCTCGACTTGCTGGTCACACTTCTTTTGATGCAGCTCAGGACACAGTTGGTTTTCTGAGCTGCAAGCACACATTGTCAGGTCACGTCCAGCTTTTCATCAACCAACATCCCTAAGTCCTTCTTAGGGCTGCTCTCAAATCCATTCTCTGCCCACCCTGTATTTGTGCTTGGGATTGTCTCGACCCACATGCAGGACCTTGCACTTGGCGTTGAACTTCATGAGGTTTGCACGGGCCCATCTCTCAAGTCTGTCAAGGTCCCTCTGGATGGCATCCCTTCCCTCCGGCGTGTCCACCACACCACACAGCTTGGTGTCATCAGCAAACTTGCTGAGGGCGCACTCAATCCCACTGTCCACATCTTCAACAAAGATGTTAAACAACACTGGTCCCAATGCCGACCCCTGTGGAACACTACTCATCACCAGTCTCCACTTGGACATTGGAGTCCTTGACCTCAACTCTCTGAGTGTGACCATCCAGCTAATTCCTTATCTAACATGTGGTCCTTCCATCAAATCCATGTCCCTCTAACTTAAGAGACAAGGATGTCATGTGGGACAGTGTCAAATGTTTTGCACAAGTCCAGGTAGATGATGTGAGCTGTTCTTCCATATTTATATACTTAGTGCATATAAAACCAATACCTGTATTTTTGATAGTTAAGCAATTTCTGAACCTCTTCACTGACTCAGCAGTCACCTTAGTACACCAAATTTTCCCCCACATCAGTACCAACTCTAACACAAAACAGCTAACCATCCTCCACTGAAGAGCAAAGCAGCTTACCAATTCCACAATGAATTCTTGAGCTTCTTTCTGAGCCTGTCATACCGCCTCCTAGCATGTTCTGTTAACCTCCCAAACACTGGTTTAAGCATGAAACTGTTTTCAAGCATAAGCATGGACATTGAACCATAGGCAGTCCTACAGGCATGCAAAGATGAACATCTTATGCCTCCTCTGCCCACATGCCCAAGGATGGGAAGCCAGAAGTGCTGTTCAGTTATCCAAGTCTAAATAGGTTTAAGATCTTTTACTGCATTCGGGGAAACACAAGCCTAAGAAACATTTGCTCCATATCTAATCATCACTGAAACACTGAATCAGAAGTCAACAAAGGAAGAACGGAAGATGCACCAGGGCTGCCACACAAAGGAACTCAGGAAATTTCCCAGCGCACAGAAACACAGCTGGAGACTTAATTCCTGCTGACATGCAGTTAGGAGGACTGGACTTCATCCACAAGCACACAGATTGTTCTGGAGGATGTATTTTACATTGGAGACCCTCTGAAAGAATTGTGAGATGTGTAATTTTGTTCCCTGGGAAAGTGGTCTGACACTTACCTGCTTCTCAGATAGCATAGGACAATCAAAATATAGTAAGTCATTAGTAAGTACCGGCTAATTTCTGGCCCATCATGATTCTAACAACAGCCAACAAATCCTTCAACTAGTTTTGTTTAGGGTGTATTTATGACAGCTATTTTGCTCTACATTTTCGGGGAAAGCAGATTATACAGATGACACTTGCTTCTTTGATGTGGAGCGCTGGGTTTCAAAATAAGACAACAGGCCCAAAAGAGCAAAGCATAGTATTGCTTTTATGTAAAGTAAATATCATATCACATGCTTCTATCAGAAAAAAAACCCCAAGGTTTATCTTATGTAGGTGCACGGAAAAGGTGTCTTTTGCTTAAAAAAAGAAAATCCTGATTAAAAAAATCATTCATATAGTAAACTAATTACACAACATCCTTTTTTGATGTGTCTCTAAATCCACACGTAGATTTTATTCCTTCACTGCCATCTGAAATCTTACTACTTAAGGGACTTTTCATGCAAAACCAAGAAAGCTCTACTCACAAGGTCATAGCAAAGACCTCTCTTAATGTAACCAAATATGTGACTACAATACACCTTCCTTCTCAAACCAACAGTTTTTAAACCCCAAGCTGAGAGATTCAAAGTTTGAAAACTACAAAACATTCTAAATTTTAGCACAAAAGAATCAATTTCTTTTCACTTCTCTGCCAACCTTACCCTGCTGTTTCTTATTTTTCAGGCTGCAGCACAGAAAGCCAGTACCCGCATCTGCACAAAGACTTCCACTGCTCCAAATGCTGCATAAAGCATTGAGGAGTCTTGGCTCAGCCTTGACAGTACAGGAGCAATCCATCTCAAATGCACGCTACAGTTTGCATTTGAGGGTATCACATATAGATAGTTAATCATTGCTTTCCCTCAGTAACAACAAAGAAAGAAACAGGAAATTCTCTTCACTTCCACAGCTCTTCTTTGCAGGCTAGAGATTTATGGCAGTCACTACCTATTCTACCCAACATACAAGCCACCTTTTGAACAATTTTCAAAGCTGGTCCAAAAAAATAGATCATAAATAATAATCCATCTAAACAAAGACCAGAGGTCTCTGCACTACTGGAGATATGTAGGAACACTTATTTACTAGACTCCTTTGTAAAAACAAAATTATTGATGGCAACGGAAATACAAACTTCTCTTTAGACATAAAGACTTAGTGAATAGGAGTAGACTGCAATAGTTTGATTACCTGTTGCCACTTGCATGGTTTTAGAATAATGACACTGACTGTAGGAAAATTATTAGGTATTTATTTTGCTGTTAGTGCCAAGGCCACAGTTGTGTGAGGCATTGTACAAGTACACGAAATCCTTGCCCAAAAGAGCTTGCAAACCACCTGTTTGTTAACACAGTCACTGTATTTCAACCCTTCTACCTGTGACAGTATCCTCTCATGGGGCAGACTTGCCTGGTCTGATCAAATATTCAGTCACCAGAGTTAATATTTAACTAATATAAAAACATGGCCCAATCTCTCAATTCACGGTTGGGATACAAGACTCGTGTCACTGAGCTCACACCTCAGTCCCACCTGAGGTTACCTAAGATGTATTTTAAATTTCACTTCCCACTGCTCAAATATTCCTCTTCAGAGCTCTCTTTAAACTGAAGGCTCACAGTAAGGGAAAGAAGAGAGTTCCTTACCTCTTGTGCAGTCAGGGCATGTTCCCCTGCTAGAAGCAGCATGCTCAGGCCTCCCATTTGTGTAGGATCTGTTAAAAGAGTAAAACCAAGTCTTGAGTTTATTCATTTGCTTGTTTAAAGAACCTACCATTTAAAGTGTTAAACCCCCAGAAGACTACTTGTCACAGACACTCTAAGCAAGCTGCCATAAAAGAGAGTTCAAGAGAATCACAAATAACCATTTCTGTACCCTCTGGGAGAGGCTTTCAAAGCTGTTTGAAGTATTTAATTGGATTTGTGTGCTTAACACCCCATTGCGTGGATTTACAATTTTACTGACAAAGGTTTTATGGAATACGGAGATGGGTATCTTTAAAACAGCAATTGTAATGATCTCATACATAAATATACACAACGATGTTCTAACATCACACATGTTTATAACCCAATGGCTGCTCCTACCAAGGCAGTGGCTCCCTTCCTTAACCACTGAACAAGTAAAAGGATGGAACAAAATGACACAATCAAGCTCTGAAGTAAAATTTCTATTTTTATTTAGCTTTAATTTAGAGCTGCATTTAGTGGTGAAGAGTTTCAGCCTGACAGCTCTGAAGCATGAAGCCCTTGATCCTCTGTGCCAGAACAGCACAAGCACTGGCCAGGCAAGCTGCCTGCCTACTTGTTGCCCTGTCAATGCAACATATAATTGAGGAAAGTAAAATGGAGATATAAATGTTCTTTCTCCAAGTATTTGATGCTGACAGCTTCTTGCCTCCAGCCTTCCCTCACCTCAGAAGCTCAGAAAACAACAATAAGAAGTGAAAGCAATGAACACTGGCACTGCATTACTCATGGTGTGGCTTTTCCACTCAGAACAGTGGTTACTCTTCATCATTATGAAGACTAATTGCCAGATTTTGGAGGAGTGCATTGGAAGCAATGCAGAGGCCCAATTTAACAGTGTCGCATACTAAGAGGGAGACAGTCTGTGGCACAATTGTCTCACACAACACCCAGAACGTGAGAGAGAGGGAAGCACTGTCCTTGATGTATTGCTGAGACACTAACTTCAGCAACGTTGAGACACCAAAAATAAGTAACTTTCCCTGGGTTTCACTAAGTGCACACTAACTTTTTCCAATTTCCTTTCACTAAACTATACAAAAACTCTCTCTACAACAATAAATTACACGTGCCTGGGACCACTCCTTGGAATGGAGGCCAACTGGTGCTATTACCCTTGTCCATTTGGTTGCATTTTGTTATGCAAAATTTGGATGCAAAATAGCTGCATCCAATATGACCACTGGGATACCCCCAGGCCCATTCCCACTCATGAGCACAGGTGAAGAATATGTTGAGCTTTTCAGCTGACATGGGCCAAACCTGTACCTGTAAACCTCCAAACAATTCAGTCCTACCCATGATCAAGGTCCAGTTCACAGGAATACTCACTGGTGCTGTTTGATTCATTACCACAGATACTGCCAGAAGTCCTCCCTCAGACAGCATCTCACACTGACATTTTAAGTTATTTCAATACTCTCTTAGAACAGCAGTAAATAGAAGCAGAGGAAAGCAATGTAAATAAAACAGGTTCACCCACTATCTCAAGGACAGAAGCAAGCCCATTATCTTAAGAACACAGTCTGAACAGTATCTGGCTTCAAACCCACTGTTCAACTGCAACTATTTTTTTTCCTTTATCATAATAAACAAGAAGAAGATGTGTGGGGTTTTTGTAGCTTTGGTTTTTGTGTTTTTTTCCTTTAAAAAAAAAAACAAACAAAAAACTAGTTTCTACTTTTAAATAAAAAAGGGAACAAAAGATAGGAGCTGTAGGAGAAGATCAGGTGCGAGACCATTTAAAGAAACTGAAGGTGCACAAGTCCATGGGACCTGATGAGATACATCCGCGGGTCCTGAAGGAACTGGCAGATGAAGTTGCCAAACCACTATCCATCATATTTGAGAAGTCGTGGCACTCTGGTGAAGTTCCCGCAGACTGGAAAAGGGGAAACATAACCCCCATTTTTAAAAAAGGAAATAAAGAAGACC
>VZTO01027963.1:215120-247271 GCA_013400615.1 Syrrhaptes paradoxus | reverse complement strand
AGACATTAGGAAGAAATTTTTCACTATGAGGGTGGTGAGACACTGGAACAGGTTGCCCAGGGAGGTTGTGGATGCCCCATCCCTGGAGGTGTTCAAGGCCAGGCTGGATGAGGCTTTGAGCAACCTGGTCTAGTGGAGGATGTCCCTGCCCATGGCAGGGGGGTTGGAACTTGATTATCTTTAAGGTCCTTTCCAACCCAAACCATTCTATGATTCTATGATTCTCTATTAAGTTTCTACAGAGAGACAAGGCACTATCAGAAGTGTATGATTTAGTAACAAGAAGTGGTTGAAGAAATGGAGACATGAAATGGGGAGGATCAGCAAGTACCTAAACACAATTCACAAATGAAGCTACCCTGTCAGCACAGCACTTTTGCCATCAAAATACTTGATCAGAAACAGTTCAGTCCTTTAAACCAGAGGACACCAGAGCAATTAAGAAGTTATAAGTGAACACATATCTTGAAAGATGATGCCTGAGCAGGCAGTTAATTTGGAGGAAAAAGAGATGGGAAGAGATCTCCAGGCCCATCATAATCTTTCTGATCTTCACATTAAACAGCAAGAGCTTGGCTTGTTGCTTTCTACTTTCTTCATTCTCATTGGAAGGCTGTTGCAGAACCCAAATCTTCTAAGCATTAAGAGCTTTCTTCAAGTTTTCAGCTTAAATTTACTAAGGGCCAGGTAGTACACATTTTTTCTGGTGCCTGCATCTTTAAGATTAAATAACTGTTCTCCCTAAATGGTATTGCCCTCTTTTGCATTTACAGGAGTCACCCTACTCTTCTTCCACTTCCTTTCCTAGCCTAAGCAAATCAAGATCTCTTGATGTCACCAAGTATGTCTGTCTCCCACGGTCCTGTAGATCTCTGTAGCTCTCCGCTCCAGTTATACCAGGTGGAGTTAAACTTTCTTGTACATAAATGACCAGCAGAACAATCATGTCAGGTGAGCTGTGCTCTGTTCAATGGCATTAACTCTTCTCTACAGTTCTTGGAAACACTTTGCCTTACACACTGCAGTGTAACACTTCCTTATGTCCACATCACACTGATGGCTTCCAGCTGCTCTCTTTTGCTTCACTTTAGTTACCTGTGGGTCTTCGTCCCACTCCTCGATTTTGGCCAACTGGAGAACACCCAGCTTGTGGCTCTAAAATTCTTCCTCCTCTTCAAAATACATTCTTGATGGTCTCAGCTTTCTGCCCTTCAAGTAAGTAGCTTATCACAACAGGACTGTTTTTCCCCTCAACCAAGCAAATACTTAAACTATTTGTTTAAATATAAAAATTAAGAGAAAGGGAAAAAATGACAGCTAACTGGAAAGTGAAAGTTCAATTTGGTGCTTAACTTGAATACTTATGCTGAAGCTGTAGCAGAGGGCTGGCACTTAGATGTCTGATCATGATAAAAACAAAAAGCCTTCCACTAAGGTTTCAAATTACATAATAACTTCACCTAAGGAAAGAAAAAATGTGCATATGCAAACACTGCCATATGTTTAGAGTGCCTTCTCAGCAAAACAATGCTTCTCTTATGGCACAAAAATCTTACTGGTATGAAAAATTAATAATTTTAAGTGCTATTTTAAAGCAATTTACAGTTCAATCAACAGTAGTGACAGAACAGTACACACATTTGACTTTCAGAATGGGAGACGATTTGTGACTTTCTCAATAGCTTTTAAAATTGATGAAACTTAAAACCATCTCACTGCGTGCGAATGACACGCTTTGTTAGCATTAGTCTGGTCAGAAGCTCAGATCTGGCTTGTTCATCATCACATTTTTTGGTCAGAGGAAAGAAAGAACTGAAGAAAAACTAAGCAGAAAGACAACCAGCAGGTACCAGTTTCAACTAACTTTTACCTAGGTACAGAATTAAGCTTCTTTTGTAAAAAATATGAATTGCATTTCTATCAGGATATTATCTACTCCAGGAAGTGTCTTTTTTCCACCTGTTGCTTCACTAAAAAGCTTTTTGTCTCGCATAGTTTTACTCTGATGCAGAAATACAGAAGTATTGGGAATCCTGCACATTTGCATAGCAAAGCTGTTGCTCACTTAGCTCCATAGTTTTGAGGGTAGATGCAGCAACAGTCACGTTCACCTGTGAACAACAGTTCTCTCTATAACAGATCACAGGTGAGCCATGTAATGAGAAAAAACACAATAGCTTCCAGGCTGGATGAGCAGGGACACCACTAGTGAGTCTGCAGGTCAGAAGCCCAATGCTGGTGCTACACTTCAGGTTCTTGACACAATGACAGGTCAACACGAGAGGCTTAAAAGTGGGGTGGTTATTACTGGAATGCAAAAAATAAAGGAGAGAAATGGCCTGTGTGGGACTTAAAAAATGAAGGAAGATCTTACGCTCTATATACGATATTTTCCAAAATTAAATGTAATATGTAGAAAACAATCAAGACAGGATTGAAAACTACCAAGTAAAACAGATTTCCTGGAATGATTCTGGAATCATATAATCCCTGTCCTAAAGAAGCTATCTGCCCTGGAAATGCAAGACAGTCAGTGGCATTTCAAAGGTAAAAGTATTTCTGAGGTGATTCAGCTACATTTTAGTTCATCAGCTAGTACACAGCCTGGATTTTAAAAGAAGTTCTGCTGGATAGAAGAGTCAGAGTTGAATTAAACTATTGCATGAAGAATCAAAGAGAGAAGACCACAACAAAATGTATTCAGCACAAACTGGTACATAGTTGACAAAACAGTAATCCATTTGGCATGACAGAGTTGTCATGATTTGGATGCTGCTAACATCTCTTGTCAGAAGCTGTCATTATTTTATGAGCTATTGCTATACTCAAGAAATAGCCAGCCTTCATTGGCATGAGGACTGGCGTAAGACTCCTATGAATTACTGGTCTCTGACTCAGTCTGCAGGGGAAAAAAAAAAAAAAAAAATCACATGTAGCACAAAAGGGCCATATTCAGAAGTTAATGGCTCTACAGATAAAACAATGGATTAGTTTCTAATTAATCCTTAATTTCTCTGTCCTCTGCTCTGACAAGTGTTGATTCAAGATCTCTCTCTGTACTCAGAAACTCTACACTTGGACAGCCCAGTAGGAGCGGAGATGGATGGCACACATGCTGACTGAGGCTTATTACTTGTCCTTTGTGTTAAGTAAAAAAAACTTTTAAGGAGTATAGAAGTTACTCCTCTGATAGTGAAAGCAGAACGGGATGAAGGGGCTTGGGATTTTTAGAATTGGTCTCCTATATATTGTAACTATCTAGCATGAAAAACTTTATTTTTATCACACTTCAGTTCCTTCATAGCCAAAAAGAATTACATTAATTTTCATACTAATATTCTGACAAAAAGGTATACACGCCTTTTTATCTTTTTACACTTGTTCCATAACACCATTTTCCACTCTCCAGCTCACAATCTCTCTAACCAGAAAAGTCCTATCTGCCACACAATTGTCACAAACTGGGGAGGCCACAACAAAGTTTCAAATGTATTTATAAAATTAGAAACTTTGAACCATAAAAAAAGACAAAAAAAGATGGTTGGGGAAAAAATTGTTTTGTACCTTGACTGCTAGGTTCTTAAGCTGCCAGTATTTAATATATCTGTATTTCAAGGTCATGATTGCAACAGCTCTGTTATTTGTGGTAATCAGTGAGAGATTATCTGCCATTCACCAGTTCAGGCACACCACCTATGCTTATTCATAGATTTTTTTTTTTAACATTTAAAAGGTTAGAATACACCCCTTCATGGTATAATCAGGAAAAGAGCATATTTTAAGTGAATTAAATTACATTGCCCTTGATTTAAATACAGAAAGTTAGCTCCAGCAGTACATTCATCCACAAGAACGTTAGCACCTCCAAGTTCATAGATACCCATGAATTATTTTTGTCAACAGCAAATTACTACACATAGTACAACACTCTACAAGAGAGAAGAAGAATGCACACAATCAGCATTTTCCTTTTTGACTAGAAAATCTCTGACAGTAGACAAGCCACAATTGAAAATCAATCAAATCTGGATCCCAAATGGGGTATAGGTTACGATGCCACATATCTGGACTTAACTCTTGAAAGCAATCATGCACTAAGAAAAATTTTAGAAAGTTATTATGCAGAGGTTTAACTGGAGTCTTTGCAACCTAATTTGGGATATGAAAGCTATTTGCACTATAGTATCACATGCAGTAAAGAAAACTGGTTATCACAGTTCCATTTCAATGCCACATCCTCAAACAAAACAAGGATGCTACATCTGAATAACGGATAGAAATCTCACCTGCCATCGCAAAGTTAAGTTGTGGCATTTCTTCACTTTTTGTAACTTTCTTCGGGCTTGGTAAATCTTTTGCTGAGTCTGATGCAAAGGCCCATAGCTTTTTCTTGTTTGTAACGGTAGCTGTTTGGGTTTTCACGGGTTTGTTTGTTGTGGGGCACCACTTGTACCCTGGATTTGCTTTCATAAATGCATCCTTGTACTAAAAAAGAAAAGGAAAATTATCAGTCATGCCACTCATGACATTATACTATCCACAGGGCAATAGAATACACTGCGTGTAAGAGGATTTAATACAGTAAATAATCCTCAAATATCTTGATATTTTAACAGTTTAATCACATGCTTAAAGTCTGACTGCCAACACAATCTATTAAGGAGAAATGTTAAGATAAGTAGAGCTGTATTTAAAAAAGGGAGGTTCTCTTTCCTCTCCTGAGGGTTTATTACCCAGAGCAGGCTGAAGTTCTGATCCTGCAAACTGCTCCCCACTGTCTGTACGCTCACTCTCTGGGAAACAGACAGTTATTTGAATTCTTTTGCGAGTACAATCTTTGTTTGCTTTCTAGTTTGAATGAAATACAAACATATTTAGCAATAAATGCAGCATGATGCTCCTTACCTTGCACTCATTTTTCTCCAATAGTTCTGTATTTTAAAATATTTGAGTCCATGCTTTTCCAAACCAGTCACCAAAAATAAACCACTACCAGTATAATCTCATTTTCAGTAAATTCTAATACATCACCCCAGCCTTCCTTCTAAAATGTACCATGCTGCATAAAATAAACTGTGACCACTTAAAACTTTCTTTGGCCTTGAGCACACAGCACACAACTCCAGTGTTTGCTATATTCTTGGTATGAGGCAGCAAAACAAATCAAGCCAGACTACACACAGCTGGTGGCAGTGGAAAGGTCTGGATCCTACACAGTCTGGGAGGGCAGGGAGAAGGATGGGGACCTATTTCATTCACAAAATGCAACAGTGACGTTCTACAAGTATCTTGCTGGCCAGACCAAAACAAGATTTTTGAATGTTAACAGCAGTAAAAAGAAGACACTTCAGTATTTTAAATGTGTTGCTATGCAAGGTGGAGAACGAATTGGAGGAATGTGCCATGCATTCCAGCTGCAAATGTTTGGCTAACAACTGATAGGGGCGTACAGCACTGGCTGCTGTGGGAGCCTACCCAGTAAGCACCAGTGCTGACTGGAGAGAGAAGGAGCCCTGTACCTCCTCATGCACTAGTTATCTCTCAATGGGGGCAAACAACCAAAAGAGTAGTTTTATCCTGAACTACACAGCAGAGCAATTGCAGGAAGTTTCTTCCATGATTACACATTTCCACCCATCCAGCTGTCATCGGTCTCAGTTATGGCACAGAGATGCACCTATGTTTCACGCACATGCCTCCACAGAAACAGATGTAGAGGGGAAAAATCCCTTGGGCATCAAATACAGAAATAGCACTGAAAATTGTGTCCTCTGATAGAGTCACTGCAGTGTTTTGCCAGGTCAGTAAACAGCAATGCCTTGTGGCAGGATCACCACTGCACGTGTATTGCTTACTTTCATTTCCATCTTAATCTATTATCAGCTGGCACTTGCTACCTCCAGACTGTAGCAAGGATAAAACCAATTCAGTTTACAAGAAGCACAGCACCGTGTGAACCTGCTGTGCTTAGTCCTATATTTATAGATAAATAATAAAGATCTGCAGGGACCGCTGACCCACATACTCACTGTGTTTTCTGAACAGTGTGCAGGTATTAAATCAGCAAACTAAGGACTGCAACACCTCTCACCTCACCCCTTTTCCCTTTCCCTCAGTTTGTTTTGGGAGTTCAGTACACCACAAAAATAGTGAGATGGAGGGAAAGGAAAGGAGGGGGTAAGGGAAGAAGCGGAAAGGAAATAGAGAGAGAAGCAGCTTTTCCTTCCACGGTTAAAGCCACAGCCCACTCACAAATTATGCTTCCAGCCTGCAGAGGGAAAAGCACAGAATCACTAGGAATGAGCTACATAAGCTCTCCATATCAGCGTTGCTACTTTGAGTAACTGAATTATTCTATGGAGTAATTTGACAAGCCGACAGGCTGCCCATCAAATGAGAACTGGAATGCATGCCATTTGTGAGACGAGGCAAAAATAAGCTTTTAATCAGTTTCTAACAAGAGCAATTCAAGTGAGGTGGTGTATTAATGGATTTTTCCTCTGTAAGCCAAGAAGTGAATGTTAACTGCACCCACTGAAGGGAAGGGAGCAAACTAAGGGAGGACAACTCATTGGCCCCTTTCACAGTTTCAACACTCAAGATAAATGAAAAAGAAAATCCAAAAGTTAAACAATGGCCAAGAAGTAGTTTTGATAAAATGCATACAGGGGCCTGATCCAAATCTCAGAAAGACTTTCAGTATTGATTTTTGTGACTATTAGACCAGGAGTTAAAATGAAATTATAGATTTTGCTTGCCAGGTCATGAGAAGATAACTTAAATGACCTACACACTACCGAGAAAGTGCCAAAGGCAATAGCAGAGCTTACTGTTTTCTTCCATTCAACCAACTGTGCAGTAAACCAACTTAACACAGCCAGCCTAAGGAAGTCTCTAAAGCCACTTGACAAGACAAAAAAAAAACCAAAAACAAATGCAAACACACCACTTTGGTTCTCACAGGAGTGGCAGGGATGGGATGGCCTGGCCATTGAGCTCCTGAAGCTCGAGGTAAGATAAAAAAAACATAGGATATGTTTGTGGGATTGGTCTGACATATCCTCTCTGTTTTGAGAAAGCCTGGGGACGGATGTGCTATGCAGTGGGACTGGTGTCGCTTTAAAGCTGAGGTTAAAAAAGGTACTTCATTTCAGTGCAATTAACTCCCTGATTTGCTTTCATCACCAAATAAAAAAAAGATTTGCTTTCTCCAGTGTGGTGGGAACGGGGGCTCACAAGTGGATTCCAGCAGTTGGCACGTGCTTAACTTTAAATGTATGCTTAAATCCCACCAACTGCCTATTAAGTGTCACATGAATCCCAGAGAACTAACAACAACAACAACAAAAATCCCCAGAAAATACTACACTCCATTTTTCACTCCTGAAAGACAGAGGGTCCACATTACATGTTTTGGTCTATACATCACCCAGTGAAGTTGCCAGACTCCAGCCAGGAAGCCAGAATACTTGCCCCCTCCTGCCCCAGGGCAGCCACCAAAGCAGCAGCACAGCAAGAACCACGAGCTCCCAGTCGGGCTGATTGTGCCTGCAAAACCACTCGCTGAGCACTCACAGGGAGAAGTGTTCAGGTCTGCCACTTGAACAGCAGCATCCTGGATTTATCAGGCTGTTCCCTAGAAGAAGCAATCCCAGCTGCCTAGATATTGCCAATGCAAAGACATAGTTAAGAATGAAGTGTTTTCTAGCAAGGGAAACAGGGCTTGAACAATAATAATCTCCCTGGATATTTTCCAAGGCAGCTGTACATCCCCAGGAAGCCCTGTTAAGAGTTAACAGAAGAACACTGCCCCTATTACTGTAGTAACTAAAAATGCTGGAGCATATTTATGAGTGGCCAGAATTCGTCTTCCCCTCAGTGAAGGGAAATGCTAACAAACAGTAGCAACACTTGTGGTTCCACTTGGGAGTATTTATCAGCTACTGGGCTTAAATCCTCTAGAATGAAACTTTCAAAGTTAAGTTGATCTACCAAGTGTGTAGGATACAAATAGAAATGCTGTTCCTAAAGGGAACACCAACAGAAGCCGACATTGAGCTCTGCAGGAACAGTATGAGGTCTTCAGGGCAGGTGTCGCACAAGAGACCATAAACCACAAAACTGAAAATAGAGAAATCATGGGAACAGTTTTTCTATGAAACTAAGGCACCCGAAGGTACAGATGGGTACCTAACAGAATTTTCCAAAAGTGCCTAAATGAACCATAGACCCAATTATCCTCTCAGTCGTAATCACAGATAGATGTCCAACCCAACAGAAAACTTCTTAGAATTCCACTTGGCAAATGTTCTGGTGCCTCCCTACCTTCCAAAATCCTAGATCTTGCATATGGCGAGATATAGGTAAGTAAATACGCCAATGCCTTGATTTGCACACTGCTGAGGTAGCATCAGTTGCTGGTATTAAGCAGGTAGGAAACTGAAAGCTGCTTGCTTGAAGCTTGATCTGAGCTAACTGGCTTTGTGAACTCTGGCTTCAAGTAGTAAAAACATTCTCCAGACTGTAAAACAACTGCAGTAGGGTCCACTTCTGTCAGACACATTCGTATCTCTGGAAGAGTGATTCAGATGCTTAGGGTACACAAGATATGTTGCGGGGCTAGCAGATATGACACAGGGTCCTTTGGGTGCCCTGCCAGGATAGTGGCTAGAGGTTACGTGGTGAAAACTGGAAGTCAAAGGGCACTGAAGAGCTACATTTAAGTCACAGAAACTCATCTGCTGTATCTTAAACCTCAAGGAGCTTACAGATAGGTACTCGATAAGATTATTGGTACAACGGTAACTTTATACCCTTCCAAAGGCATTCACCTTCTTGACTTTTAAATGAACTCTCCTTAGGAAAAATACCAATAAATGGTTTGCATTAGAGCTAACATTAACATCTTCTTGACAGTCTCAGCAGTAAGTCTAACTACAAAAGTGAATGTTAAAACAAAATGATCCACAGAGAATAGGCCTGTTGGTGAAGAAGGCCCAAGTATATTAAACAGCACATTACAGCTGCTAATTATTGTTGTAACATACAACTGTTCAAAGAATAAAAATTACACGTTATCTCTCTCCTGTACATCTTGGAACTAGTTGTAATGATGTAAACGACTTGATTTATTGTTTCCCTTTGATGTTGAATATGCATTTTGTTCTTCATGCCAAGAAAAATAAATAAATCACTACAGGAACAATGATTTCTACAACAATATGATTAATAGTTTCAGATCTGCCATTTAATACAGAAGTTGTGCAATTATTTTCCTTCTTAATAAATGAGTTTCCTTCAAGATAAGAAAGTCAGTCACATCAAGTTGGTTTCTTCCAAAAGTTATTTCTTCATTTTTATCCTTCTTTCCTCTGTACCTGTACTGGATATCCCAATTACCCTTTTCCCACACATTTCAAGAAGTATTGCTAATTTGTAAGTGGGAATGCAGAACAAATCAGGAATGGCTGGATGAAGCTGAAGCTCAAGTACTTCAACACTGTTTCACTGTCACTGGCAGGGAACTACAGAGGTACTACAGACTCTGCTTCAAACAGGACCTGCCACGCAGAACACTGTTTTTTTCTGCAGACCTCCCCATGCTCACACGAACTACTGAACAGCCATACCTCATATACGTGTGTTAACAGTAGCAGACAACTTCGCATGACAGGCAGGTATGGACAATAGCTTCCCCAATCGTTTCACAGCTATCTGTACTTCTTGTAGTGTGCTACCATTACACAAGAAATGAGAGAGATGATCTTCCTTCTCACTGGCCCACCACTATTTTCTCTAAGATTGAATTCAATGGTTACCTGCAATCTACATCACACAGGTAATTACAGGGATCTGTTCTGAGATCATGTTACCAGCCTAAGTAACTGGTTCTGTCTCTCTCACTCTGCTATCAATATCAGCAACCTTCTTGGGACCATCTTACCAAGCAAGCTACTTCTTAAAAAGCCCCATTTCAATTTTAAGTTGATGTAAACATAATTTGTGAAATATGGGGATAAATCTCTTTTCCTTGCTCCTAGTTAAAGAACTGACTATGTATTGCTCTCTGGTTTGAGTAACAGACTCTGCCTCACTACACTAACACGAAACACTAACAATTTTTAAATTCTTTAGCATCAAATGTAAGAAGGGCCTACATTTGTTCGACTATGCTTTTGGTTTGGCCCACCTGTATTATAATAGCAACCTGCACTCTCAATAGCAAATGCATAGCTTAAGTTAAGTATCACTAGTCAGCTGACATTGAACTGTTTGTTACTGATTTCAGTGGCCACTATTCACACACTATCAATGTGTTAATACTTGTACCACAGGAATTATCAGGCGATATCTATCACAAAGTGCATATATTTGTACCAATGACTACTACAGCCAGGTTAGTTTGTGTACACAGACCAATTTCTTTGCATTCTGGTCAAAAAGGCCAAGTAAATCAAAGCAAGAACAGCAGCTGCTCTGGGCACCATAATCCCACTATGGAAGCTGAGGAACTCAGGGAAGAGAAAGACCCCACAGAAAACATTTAATACACAGAGGACAGACAAATATATAATTAACTCCCTTTACATCCACCATTCAGACAGAGCATACCTCCTTGGCCATGTCAGTGTATTTCTGCTTTTCTTTTGGATCTAGAACAGCCCACCAATCTGCCAAGATCTTGGTTGCGCCACGATTATCGAGGCGAGGGTGTTCTTTTCGCACAAGAGAGCGATGGCGTTTGCAGAACAAGAGAAATGCATTCATTGGTCGGCGAGCTCGCTGCTCTGAGGACTCATCATCTTCGGTTTCATCAGGATCCTGCTCTAAACCATCAGCACCAAGGAGAGGCACCTAGCAGAACCGAAAAGGAAGGGGCGTGAACTCAGTTATCCACACTTCTCACAGGGACTGACAGTCTGCGTATGCCATATGTGAACGAGGGAGACGCATGCTGATACACACAGCTCTCTCCAAAAGCCATCCATTCCATCCAGAAGACCTAGAGTTCTACATTAGACCTCCTCATCTGGTGGTCCGAGGTTCATTCATGCTCTCTGCGAGACTTCAACTCTGACTTGCAAGTGGAGCAGATTTCTAAGCTGAGGACCATTCTCTAGTAACAGTCCTAAAGTGGCTGGAAGGAAGAGATCCTTCCTATCCACTTCTACAGCCTAGAAATCATCTCATTGGGAAGAGGTGCTGCAGTGGCTCACTGTGCTGCAGTGGAGCCACTGCACGGATGCCCACTCAGAGCCAGAAGGCAAATCTCAACAGAATACACTGACAAAATATGCTCTCTTTACTCACAGACCAGACTATCCACTGCTGCAAGGGACATATCACAGAAAACTAGTTCTGATTGAATGAAACTTATTACTGTACAGGATAGAAAACCATCTCCTACCTAACTGCAACATGGCTGTTCTATGCCACATTGTGGCAAGTGACTTATAAGGTCAATAGAACACACTGTCAGAGTATCAGGCTCCTTGTTGCTCCTTATCCTTGTCAAGGTCACTCTTCCTTATCAGTATGTGGCTCAAGGCAGTCTCCTCAGCACTGACCTCTCCCTTCCTGCCTTAGGCAAAGCATCAAGGACGTGCAGATATGAACATCATCCATATTATGGAAACATCACATCTCCAAAACTCGTCACCTCCCATTCCCACTTCTTGTTACAGAGGAGGAGTCTAACTGTACATTTGTGAAGTGCCACACTGTGGGATCCTTATGAAAAAAGGTTATGGCCAGCATCATCAAACAATACTGAAATACCAAGCATCAGATGAGAGAGAGATTATTCCACCTGTGCTCTCAATATTCTGGAGGATAAGTTAAATTTCGCATGCAAAGATAGTAAAAATTGTTGACAACATTTTTTTCTTTTTCCCTTTTAATCTTTGTATTTTTTTAAACTTCAAAGAAAGAAAGGAAGTATTAGCCTGTCCTCAAAGCCACTAGAAGCAGCTATTAAGCACAGGCTAAATTCAAGTCTAAAATGAACAATTAAAAACAAATAAAGAATTAAAAAAAAAAAGGTGTCAAAAACCTACCTTGAGCAATAAAGACGAAGATGTGCAACATCTTTACCAAGACAACCTTGTGAAAACTCTTAAGAGTCTAACTCTCAAAAAAGAGAGTTTCGTCTGAGATTTTAAAAGCATGGTTGACAACTTACTTTTTTTTGTGATATTTGCTATTTGCATTTATAGCCACAGCATTACTTCTTATAATTGGCTGTGTTTGTTCACAAAAGAGAACAGCAAGAAGAAAACAAAACGGAAACACAGCCAAGAAGAATCTGACCCACCATTAAATTTCTATGGTCCAAGCATGTAATGAAGTCTACCTTATCAATATCCTCCTCTTCCTCTTCTTCTTCTTCCTCTTCGGAGAAGTCAAGGAGTTTCTTGGCAAGCAGGGGATGCCACTGAAGACACTTTCTTTTTGGTCGCTTCCCAGTTCCTTCTCCTTCTGTCGAATGATCCTTGTTCCTACTACTGCCTTTCATTACTGTGACCTGTTCATGCAAAAATAGTTTTAAGTTCACAACAAGCATAAGTGGCCATCATATAAACACTTAACCAGTGACAAATATATGGGGCACTAATACAAGACCCGGAAGTTTTTTGACAAGGCAATAGAGGTTTATTCCAATTATCAACAACAGCATGGAGCATCTTTTCCAACCTTAACACTTACACCTGATACCCAGATTAACCAACAATATATAAATTGAGAGCATGAAGCAAGGACACCAGTCAGTCCAGCTCTTGAGTGTGCTCCTGTCTGAAAGCAGAAAAGCCCTCTCATTTCACCGGTCAAGTGAGTGAGAGACTCCACAGCTTTTCTACACCTGTGTCCATTGTAGTTTTTTATATTTTGCCACTGAAAATGTCAGGATATCCCTCTTTGTAGCAGCGGAACATATTTCCAGCCAGCCATCTGTTAATTATGCACTTACATATAGCAATGCTGATGCAGAACCCCATGACACTATGAACCAGGATTTCCCAAGCGCCATTAAAAGATGCAGTAGGGAAATCTGATTCCCTGACCAAGAGAAGCGAATTTTAATATATTAATTTGAAGCAAACGACCAGAAGTAGATACTCTGCCACTTCCAAAGTACGCATCAACAAGAGCCCCTGCACAGCAAAGAAAGCAGACCATCTGCTGAACCAAGTGCATGCAGAAGCTAAATAATACTTACACAGCTATCTTGTGTGTGTGTGCTCTCATCTAAAAAATATGCAAGAACCACCTCTCAGTAAAAATACATGCTTAACACATGCTAACTATCAATTCAAGGGATGGCTTAAAGATCTGATACCCAAGTAAGGGACCCATAAATATATAAACAAAGCCAGCACATCACATTTGAGTACCGAAGCCCACAGGAAGCAAGCACTGCCGGCACATAGTCTGGTCCCTTGTAGCCTTCTGTTTACACTGTATAATGTCAATGGATAATCCTGACAGGAGCATGGCCAGCTTCCAAGAAAACAATGCAAACATCAAAACAAACAAACTGGAGAGTGGTTTGCCAGCTAGATCTTTATAAAGCCAACAAAAATTGATGAAGTCTCACAGAGAGTTCTCACCAGCAGGATAAAGAAGCTGGGCTAAGTCCTGGTCCTGCAGGCGAAGCCAGCAGAAGCTCTGTTGACTTTCAGGAGAAGGGCATGAAAAGAGGTCAAACCTTGCAATTGCAAGCCCACATCGCATTTTAAGATGCTGCTTTCTGGAAGATGCCTGCTAGAATACTCATGTTCCAGGCTATGTTGTCAGAATGGAAAAATGTGACACTTGCACTTACACGGGTTGCCCAAGCCCTGGTGGCACCATGAGGGTGAATGCCTCACCAGAGCTGTCCCACACAGCAGCACTCAGCAGCTACAGCCCCTACAGCTCCAGCCACACTCCTTCATATCCTGCCCATTTAGCAATCACTAATTCTGCTTTTGGCTGATCTCTTCCACGTGTGCTTCTTGTTAGTTAACTCACTGTCATTTTGGCAATATGCCCTTGTTTGCACTAGAAATGTGTGTAAGCAGCTGCTTACCCTGCAGACTCCAACAGCACAGAAAGCTGAAGGATCTTCAGACACTGCTTGACGAAGGAAACAACCGAACCCTAAAGGTTCAGAAATTCTAACCTGCATCTAAAAATGGCATTTTCCTGGATGTGTATTAGATTTTGTTAGCTCCTCCCTGCTCAGTGGTACCTGGCCCCCACCAGTTAAGGATGCCCTGTAAATTTGTAGCAGCTTGCCATTAAGCTCCACACTTTGCTGTCCCCATCACACCGCTTCTACCTGGAGCACATTTTAACTTTGATTTCATGGCACCCATTCCTCTGTTCATTTCTTTTCAGCAAATACTATATGGTACATAATCACACAGCATTTCACCTAAATCTTTGTCCGTGACTTGCAAAGTGGATCCAAACGCACAGAAACAGAAAACCTCAGCTTCAGAAAAACATTAAAGTGAGGAAAATCAAGTCACAATCCAGTATCATGAAATGCAAGTTTGACATTGCTGCTGTCCCACCATGACCTCCACCATGCACCACACTGTGCTGCGCTCCCCCATCTGTGCCTCTTCCTCAAGTGCTGAACCACCATTAGCTTTTGCCTGGGGTATTTTTGGACACAAATCAACACTGAAGCTGAGTTAACGTTCAAGCAAAAACTTCAGCTCCTCTGGTTCGTAGATTTTTGTTACATCTTGGAGTTTGTTAGATGTTGTTTGTTAGATCTGCCTATTACTGTAGTCTAAATAAAGTACATGGCCTATTTCTGATCAGGATAAACGTGCTACAAGTAGGATGGAGAGTCAGTTACTCCAGCCCTTACCACTGACTTATCTAGGGGAGCTGATCATATGGTTTCTCCCTATATTCAGTCCTAAGCAAGATAAGTATTACTGGTAGCCTTCTACCTCGTTAGTGTGAAACTAAGCTAATGTTTGAGGAGTGCTCCATGATCCTCCTTTGCAAAGCTCAACTGAAGTCTCTGTGCTATTTCAACAACAGCAGCACCTTTAGCTGGCACCTCTCTGCCTGCTGCCCTTTGGAAGATGAGCAAGAGGAAACTTACCAGGACTTAAGTGGTCCCACAGTGTATTTGACATGTGTTCTCCATCACCCCTGAGGCCCTACCTAAGCTCAGCAAGGCAGCACAGACCCCAGGCACCAGTCACCTTGCAAGTCCCAAAGGGGCTCTCAGTACATTATGTCTCTTTACTACCCCCCAGCTCACAATGCCAGTTTACTGGCATGATTTACTTGTTGAATGGCAGAACATCAATGGAATCCATTTAGTGGGCTCTTCAGATTCTGTTTATTTATCTGATTTTTTTCCCCTTGACACATCATCAATAGCATGTTAGTTGCTTGTTTTGTACAGGAGACTGGAGGCTGGCAGACAGAAGCAAGCAAAAATACCAGCTCCTCTCCAGATCCTTGAGTGCTGGCAAGCATCCCTACCAGCTACCCTTCTGAAAAGGGCGCTGGACTTGGATCCTACAAGAACTGAAGCATGCACTTAGGCTTTGCACTTAAATAGTTCCACAGGAAGTCACAGAACAAGTCATGGGTAGTCTTTGCAGTATTTGAGGCCTAAAAGTACAGCAGATACACAGCACCCAAAGTGCAAAGTTTGCAATAACTGGAATTTATGAACTGTATCATAAAAAAGGTAACTTCTACTGTATCAGTAAAAATATCATGTATTTTTTAAGGCAGATGTAATGGCTTTTAGAAGTTACCATGGGGGAAAAAAACACCCTAAAACCAGCTAACAAGATTTAACAAGACACTCCTCCACTTAAGGATGACAAAAAAGTGACAGACACTAGAGAGAAAACAGGGATACTCCAATAAGACAAGATGAAAGTATGGACAGCTTTGCATAAAATAAGCTACGTATGCTTTATAACATCACCAGAGGATACTTGTCAAGGCTGATATTCACGACCCACTGACAGCAAGAGATACCTTCAGGGTGATGTTCTACACCTACCTTTAGTGCAGATAAAGATCAAGCATTGCCAAGATATTACACCTGTAAAAAAATTTAACCATTTTTTCTTCGTGTGCGTGAGTGCACGCCCTGGTCCTAAAAACATTAATCAAAAAATCACAGTTTTCTTGGATACCTTATAAATATGTATACCTAATAGGGCTTCAGAGAAAAGAAACGAGATTCCTTAAGAAAAAGAGATGGATGGTGGGGGTGGGGGGGAGAAGAATGGTTGTTTAGCTTTTTATTTCTATTTCAACTACACAATTCTATGCAAGTCTTCATTTTTTAAGGGTTCATTAAAAACAAGTGTTTGATTACCTTCATTAAGTTTTGTTTTCTTCCTAACTTTCTCTGTTATTTACAAAACCTGGTATAGACAAGTGACCAATTTCAGTGGTCCTAATTTTGGGACTATCTCATCCCACATTTGATCTGTCACCAAGAATGCTGCTAGTGTTATGTACATGAACACCAAAAATCCTTATAAAGGTCTTTAAAAGTAACCAAGTGGTGTGAGGCACAAGTAACACAGACTAGAAAGAAATTCAAGACCTGCAAAAGCAGAACCCCAAAGATGTGAATTGTGACTACGGTATTGGACCCTGCTGGAATGTTCTCCATGAAAGAATGTCTGAACTTCAGCAACACTCATTCTTACTGCCGTAAGGACAGTAGAAATTAATTTCTGTTTTCCCCTTACCTTAAAACCATATTTCCTGGAGTCCAGCTAGGCCCTCAGCTGACTCCCTGCACATGACTGGTACAAAAGAGCAAGGGTAAAATTTCAAGTGGATTTTCCACACTTTCTGCTGTGTTTTAAACTGCCTGAACTATCTACCGCTTTATAAAAATACACACCAAAGAGAGAAAAGAGGACTGAACTATGACACTGATGGCTTGGAGTTTTGGGGGCTACTGAGTCAATGAACTGTTCCAACAAAGAAGCAAACACTGGGAAATTAGTTGATGTTCTCACAGGTCTAGTGGGTTGAGGAGGTATTTGAATTTTCAAGTAAAGCAAAAGGACATTGTTGGCAGTAAAATACATCTACACGAATACAAAAGTTGTTTTGTTTTGTTTTTTAAATTCTTCTAGCTCTGTAACAACTGAATATTTCTATAATGAAGGACAAAAACTAGTTGGCACTAATTACTGACCAGTCGGTGGATATATTCTTTATTGTTTCACAGTGGAAAACCATTAATGAGCTTTCTAACTTTCAGAGATGTGATGGTTTAATGGGGCACATACTCACACTCAACACAGTCCTGTTTGCTAGCAAAGGCTTGGGATAGACTGTCACCACATGAAACACTAGGCAACAAAGCAACAAGTCTTACTTAATTTTTAACGACACGTTCTTCCATCTTCATAAACGATTTTAAACTATTCCTTATTCTCTTAAACTCAGATCTGAATTGCTTGCTTCCTTTGTTCTCTAATACATAAAGTTAAACCCCAAGATCGTCAAAAGAATGTCGACAGCACTTTTGTTAAATTTGGGGTTTTTTTTAAAGTGAATCTTTCATGCCTACCAAAGAGGAATAAAAGCTACATACAATAAAAGTCAACAGATTTTGAACTTCACCTCTACTCTCTCTCTGCTCATTTATACATGCATAAAAAATAAAATATTCTTCACAGTTTTTTTTACACTAATAAATCAACCAGGCTTTGTCTAGTATGAAAAACATCTTACATTGAACAGCTGTACTCACTATTAGCATGATACCAGGATGTTTCAATTAAAAAAAAAAAAAAAAGGCGGGGGGAATAAATTTGTTACTAGTGTTCACATGCCTTTATGTGCACATAATTTAGTTTTGCTTTTGGTTAATACTGTCATAGTTAATTCTTCAGAGCTATTGGTCAGAACGGTTGTTAAGGGCATTTCAAAAGCCAGCTCTCTCCAAATCTGCTTTTAAAATGGAAATTGCAGAGACAGCAAGTGCACAGGACAGCACAAGAAAACCTCACGCTGAACAAGAAAACCCTCACACATTCAATAAACAGAAAAAGCTTGCCTATTCTGTGCAAGGAATACTCTGCCCAGATGTGCTTGTGTCACCATTTTGTCAACTGTGTTTTAAAAGATACTAAATGAATATTCATCTTTCCATGAGACAAGCACAAGACAAGAAATAAAGCTTGAAAAGTCATGAGGAGATATGTAATCTACTGCAAAGTCTTTTAACAATGGCTGACTTAAAGTAACAATTTCTCCTTTCTTTTTAGTTCTCTTTTTTCCTCTTCATTTATAGAGGACAACATGAAAAAAATATAATAAACTAATATTTTACTGTGTATTCTTCAGCCTTTAGGAATGTCCTCATTAAAATGAGTGAAAGACAAGCAAAACCTGCCTGCTACAAAATTGCCCTCAAAATACATAATTAAGAATGAACTGGATCCTATTGCTATAGTGCATGAGTAAACTGACTAGGAAATTTAAAAGACAAAACCTAAGCACAGATCTCAACTACTGGCTTTTCCTTATGCCCCTGCCAGAGAACAAACACACCTGACTGGATCTTACATGGCCAAGCAAGTATTTCAGCTTACACTTGGCCTGAAATTCAGTATGTAACCCAAACTTCAGAGTGCTAACATTAGCTATGGTACTGAAAATCACATTACGAGTGTAGCATGGTAAGGTTGCCAGCAAGTGCTTGCTGCCAGTAGGGCAAACTACTTGTTAAACTACAACTTGGTAGTTGCAGTCAAGAAAACATGCTCAAAGAAAAAATAAAAGAGCAAATAGGAAAAAGGAAAAGATGGAGGAAGAAAAAAGGGTGAAGAAAGGACAAAGAAAAGAAAGAAGAATGAAGAAAAATGGCAAAGAAAAATAAGGGAAAAGCTCTGTGAAAACTAGCATCATTTAGCTTGACAAAGACAAAAAATAACAGGATTTGACTAAAAGACATCAGCAAAAAAAACCCCCAAAAAACCAAAACTATTTTCCACATCCACAATGCAGAGCCCAAGTGGGTGGCCCCTATAGACAGGAAGGAAAACGGAGGCCAAGCCCTGGAGTGCACTCCCTCGCAGAGCGGTACAGGAGCAGCAGAAGGAAGTGTTTCTGAGGGAAGGGGGGGGTGTGTACAACCAGTGCCCCAGGACCCCCACGGCTGTGGCATGCAGGGCTATGATGCTGCTAAAGAAACTGTCCAAGTTGTCATGTGTTGTCCCCCTCACCCCATAGGCTAAACATAAAAAAGTTTAATCAAATTATGCAAACTAAGTGGTGCATGATATTTCAACCATTTAACTAAAATACAAGGTATTTTTAAAAGTACTCAAAATGCACAGAATACAAGCACGATGGTTGGATCAGAGTTTGGACAACTTTTATAAAAACAACCACCTCCCAGTTCTCTAAAGTCTTTCATTACTTTGTTTTTTTCCCCCATATTTGGATGTTTTTTCCCCAGTCTGAATGCTAAGAAACAGCTACTTACTACATAAAACCAAATCAGTACATTTATCTTATAACTTATCAATGCTGGAAAACACATGCTACCAGGCTTGCAGGAATCTGCTCCTAGGCCTATAAAAAGAACCTTTACAATGTGAGAAACAGTTTAGGAAATAGTTAATCTTTTATTTTCTACTATGCTTTATCCTAAATAAACCTAATATCTGAGAAAACTCAGGACTTCAAACACTAATTATTAATTTCTTAAAAACAACAAAGTGACAAACGCTTTCAAACAGACTTGCTGAGGCTGGGCACAGCAAGTTTGACTGTATTTTGGACCAAGCTTTTAATGAAAATCTCATGGATAAAATGGCAAGCCCCTGACCCCAGAGGAAACATTTGCTTTGTTTGGGCCACAGTTCGGCAGAAACACACTGCTTCCACATCAAAACAAAACACCAACGCTACTCAAAACCAATGCGCATCCACAAACCCAACACCTACTCACTCAGTACGTGGACATTAAATCCAGGGGGAGGAGGGGATAGCGGTTTGGCATAGCAGGAGGGAGGAGTCAGGCAAAAGGAGGAGGAGACATCAGAAATGCTGCTGCTACTGTCAACGGTGACCTGCGCCTGTCAACGGCGACAAATCTGCCGCTAACTGCATCATGGCACTGGTACCCGTAGGCCGAAAAAGAGCATTCGGGGTGCTGAACCCAGCAGCCGTGCCATGGCCAGGCAGGCAGGGAGGTGCAGGGAGGCAAGGGCTGCGGGGCAGCCCGGGGCAGGGCACCCTCCCAGCCGTCTCCCCCCGGGCTGGCAGCACTCCTGGGGCTCAGGGAAGGGGTACGGGTGTGCGGGGACGGAGGGACAGGTCCCACCGGCTGGCCAGGCACCGCTCCCACGGGCAAGGGGCCAAGCACGTTGTCTGTTTTAGGGCTCCTTTACTCACGTGTCGACTCTCTGGTCACATCAAGCCACCCCCGAGTGTTTGGGGACGGCGTAAACCTCAGGAAGCACCCGCTGCGGGGAAGAGGCGAAGCCGCGCCGGCATGCGGCAGTCCTGCCTGGCAATGCCCCCGCAGGAGCCCTCCGCAGGCCCAGGGGAAAGCACACGAGGGGCTTGGGGCTCTCTGGGAGCCGGAGGCTGGAGGAGAGCTGGGACGCCGAGCAGCAGCCGCCGCAGCCGGGCGGCAGGTGCAGGCGTTGGAGGTGTTTACTTACAAACTGGCCCCTGCCCCGAGGGTTCCAAACGGGCAGCCGCCGCGGGGAGGGGGGGGCTGAGGCGCGCGGGGAGGGGGGAGGGAGGGGAAGGGAAGCCCGCACCTAAGGCTCGCCCTTTGAAGAGTAAACTAAAAAGAAAGCCGCCACGACAAGCAGCACGCCCCATGGAAATAAAGCACCAGCAGGCGAGGGGAGAGCTGCTCATCCCCACCCCCCGCCCCGCTGCTGCAGAGCGTGTGCTTTCGATGGAAGAGTCCGCCTTGCAGCAACAGGTTTGGGGGTGTAAATCACTAACATCTTTATTCAAAGCGCATTAAGGTCTCCAAACAGGAGCCTCCACGGAAGGATGCAATTTAAACAGTTTGAAGTAACCAGACAGTGGTTGTATTAACTATTTTTTGCAGATTGTGTTTTATTCCTGCGTCACTTGAAAAAGAGCTGTTGTCTGAAGACTCATGTCTTAACTAAAACAGGCCTTTTTTTGCCTTGAATTTAAGTTACAGTAGGACATTTGCCATTGCAGGATTCATTTCAGCCTTGCAGCAGCTGTAGAGGCAGAAACAACAAAACAAGAAACCCAGGGAGTCACAGGTCACAGTTACACTTACTTCACCAAAATGTTAACAAGACTCCAGTGACACACTCAGCTAGCCAACATTTCTGGGTCATAAAGTGCAGAAGACACACATTTGTCAGGGTGAGAACCGTCTTTCTGGATGCCAGGCACTAACCACCTCACCTGCCAACCCACCATCACAGCAGGTCTGTCCATAGCCTTGCACATCACTTGGGAAAATCCACCTGGATTAGCCTAGCAGCCTCCTGTGCCCGGAGCTCCTGGAGAGCAGGCAGGGGTTTCCCTCACTGCACGCTCTCTGCGGTACGAACACACAGGAGTGAGGCACTGGAGAGCAGTGCCAGGCTTCCCACATATGTAGGTGAGGTCAGTCACCCAGGGGATGGATACACTGGGACACCTGTGCTACTAAACCTGACCCTGCTCCTAGGTGAAGGAGACATGACCCACCCAGACAGAAAGCTCTGGCATCATTTTGCTCCAAAGCAGCCTTTCTTTTTGCTCCTACATCTACTGCCACAACAGGAGAGAGCACCACCAAACCTGGGAAGGTGAAAATAAATGCCTGAAATTCAAAACACAGGAGGCAGAGCCCAACCTACTTTGCAATGTTTCCTCCCACGGAAAGGGGGATAATGACAACATGTGCTACAAAAGCCCTCTGCTGACGCCAGAGCGATTTATCAACAGCGCACTTTTCCTCCAGGAACACAGAGCAGACTGTGAAATGCAACCACCTCTCAGACAGGAGATGAGTGCTTGTCTGCAGAGCTCCATAGACCATAGCAACAGCACAACCCAAAAAACAATGACTTTCAGCAAGTTAAAGAAGGGGAGAAATTTTGACAGAGAGAATAGTTGCCCAACAGCAATGAAAACAAGTGTCCAGAACTGAGAGAGTGTTCACATACACACCCTGAAAAACGTGGTTCGTGCTCCTGGCTGATTGGGGCTACCTGAGCCTGCATGAAGAGCAGCTTTTCTACAAAGACACCTATAATTCCTGTGTTTTGTCATTATTTTAATATTGTCATAAAATGAAAATATTTGTGATTTGATAACTGGATCACCAGGGGTTCCCTCTAGTTTTTGCAAGTCACTAAATGGTTAATGTCAGCATAAAGAGCTTTAGAGCCAGTGAGATCACAGGTAAGATGGCCACAGGAAATTCTGAATGAATTTCAGTGCATGGGTAGTCCCATGAGGGCATGTCTAGTTCAGCAACAGCTTCCTCGCTGAACTCAAACTGACATTTTAAGTGAACAAGAGGGAAGGCCTGGACTTCTGCTCACAGCCTTCAAAGGATGAGACCCTCTTAATGTCAGAAACAACCCCCTCAAAACTAACAAACCAAGAAAAACACCAAAACCAAAAAACCCAAACCCAACCAAAAGTTAATCTTTTGGATTTGCCACTCCCAAAGGTTCATTTTTATCTTTGATTAGTGGGCATACAAATTGCTCTGGGGTCCAGCCATCGCAGAAACGCAGCCAAGTGCTTTTGTGCAGCACAGAGCAGCACAAAAGAGGAGACGTTCTTGCAGCAGACGTCGCAGGCTGAGCGCAGCTGAATGGGAAAATTGTTCGACTCTCTTTTTCACCTCTTGTTGATTGTGTCCTAGCATCTTCTCCAAAGTGGGACAATGCAGCTGTGTCCATCGCTACTGTAATCCATTCTAAGGTTTACCATGTGCGTAACAAAGCTTTCATAATAAAATTCAGTCATAATTACTACCAGTGTCAGGGGAACCATATACAGCTGTACAAGCAAATGAAAGAATTAGTCCCTTAATACATATTTAATAGACCATAAAATATCCCTGTACAACCCAGTATTACAGTTTGTCTACTTTTACTCAGTTCAACTCAAGCTCAATAGACTAAGACAGTTGTCCAAACAACCCCTCGAAACAGCCATTACTGACTGCTCTTACAGAAGAAGAATCAAATTAATGGCTATAAGCAGTATTTACTCAGCTCATCTTCAATATCATTAGCTCATAAATCATGGTAATGTGACACTTATACATTTCAGAAACAACAATAAGGAAGCTACATGAAAACTTCAAATAAAACAGGCTTGCGCAATGATCACTGACAGAAATACCACAAGACTGACTCCATACTAAATTCCTAGCTACTGTCATATTTTCTGCAGAATCAAATTGCCACAACCTCCTCCTATTCTCTCCCCCTACAAAGAGATAAATCAAGTAAAGCAAAAAATTAGTGAAAAGTTAACCCCTGGAGTCCTTGCCTGAACCCTCCCCTACCAGACTCCAGGGGTTAATCTCCAAACTATTGACCTAAAATAACATTAAAGAAATATTAAAGAAGCAACACTTTGTCAAAATAAATTGTATCTCAAATTAGGCATTAACCCAAGAAAGTACACAGAATACCAGGGCAAAGCAGAATTTTGTTGAACAATTATATAAATAAGTGGAAAACAAATTTGCACACATTTATCAATTATACCTGTATTTCTCTTCTTTCTAAAGGCCGCATTTGAAGTATCAGAAATGAGCTTTTAATGCACACTAGATTCCTTAGTGCAGTGGTTTAACTTGATCACAGAAGAAGGACATAAGAGCTAAAGAAACTTTGACTCTGTTTTTGGAAATACTGCCATCTCTCAGAACTATGCAGATCCACATAAAATCCTTTTGTGTCTATCAGAATTTGTAATGATTTTGAAAGCAGATGTACTATCTCAAGACACGATTCTCAAGCGCCATCTAGTGGTTATTTTCATTGTAATTTCAGTTTGGTATTTGAAAACCACTTTCTCCACTTTAAAATTCTTTTTTAAAGTTTGATATTTTTATCACTTACTGTTATTTTATTATGGAGCTCTTCATCCTGCAATGGTAAGTAGATGCTTAAATTAAACCTAAGTTTAAGCATTCTAATGGACAATTTGAAACAGAAGACAGCTGATTTCAGGACTAACAAATTAAAAGGGGAAAAAAATCTTATCCATAGAAACAAAACACGATACAAATGACAGTTCATTATTTAGAGCTTTTTCAGTACAAATTAATGACTTCTAATCATAAGAAAATTCTGATATGTTGAAGTCTGTAATTAATTAGGGCCTCAACTGAACATAGGGGAAAATCCTGGAGAATAAAGCATGTTTTAAGTGTTCCTCACACCAGATAAAGCCAAAAAATCCACAGTGCTATATCAAAAGCTTTCTATTTTACACTCATCCCAACCTGTGATCTTACACAGGCTCAACACTTTGATACTTAGCTAAGTTTGGTGATTTAACATATTAGTCTCATAATGGGAACAATTACTTCAGGCCTTCTGTCTCCCACCTCAAATATCCCTTAGTCCCCAAGTGGAAGGAATTGGGCTGACGAGGTATCCTGAAAAATGGGTAAACATGCACATGCAATACAGTGAGCCCAAGGTGGCATCAAACCTGCATGCTGTGCAGACAACCTGCATGAAACATGCAGAGCACATCAGATCCTGAATTCCACGTGTAAGCAAATACACATATGTGCTTGTATCTCCATCTGGAAATCCCCAGACACAAATATGGAAGTCAGTGTCAGGTAGCCAACCAACCAATGAAAATATCTGTGCTTCTTTAAAATGGGCCTCTGAGAGCCTAAAAGGAAGATTTGCTTCTACTTCTGTGACATACTTTGATAGAACTACAGTAAGACAGATTTTTTTTGTCTATATCTCTATAGAGAAAGTATCAGAACACAAATTTGAGACAGAGCCGAAGTTAAAAACATACCTTTACCAAACATAATATTCTATTATTTTTTCTACTGAAAGACTTGTTAGCCACCTTGCTGTAGCAGAATCAAATTAACTGTGAGGAAAAAAAAAAAAAAAGAGCAGCAGCTTAGTTCTTATTCATTCTGTCTTGAATCCAGATTTCAAAACACTTTAATAAAAGGTGGGAACATTGATATCTTCCAGTTCAGAATGAGTCTGAGACATGAAATCTCTTTAAAAAAAGGTCAGAAACAAAATCTGTGGTCAAACTGGGAAGAGAGCTTGTAACTCTGATCCCAGACCCTGCGCCTTGGTGCTGTCTCTCCCTTCCAGAAGACATAAGATAAAGAAACTGAAAAGAAAACTTTCACATTCAGCAATCTTTTTTGTGTGCTTGTTCCATGGGTAATTACAGAGACATTAAACATCCCCAGCGAGGGCACACTTTAGATCCACCTCCAGGGGTCCCTCCATGGAGCTGCAGCATACAGACAGCGAAGTGCACGTACCATTTCACAGGTGCACACTGCTGCCCATGCACTGCCGCGCTAACACAGACCTGTGCAGGCGACTGCTACAGTTCGTGTGCCACGGAGCCTAAGTAAGCCGGGTGCATCACCCCACCATGACACTAGCAGCGAGGAGTTTGCTGGGTAACTCGAATTGCTTGTGCATGGACACACCTGTAAGAATCTCACTTCAGACCTGAGCACTCTCTGCCATTCACAATGCATTCAAACCCTTGAACACACCGCGGAACATTACTATCTGATTTGGGGCTTATCCAACATCCTCAGTGTAATAGTCTACGTACAGGTCCTGGAAAATTTATAGGATAGTGCAACTACCTCTGGGAGATTAGATAAAAAGCAATGCAAAGATTTGGAGATGCAGGAAATCACAAAGCTGCCCCTGAATATAACAACAGGGCATACAAAATTCCAGGAAGAGTAATAAAATTCCATAACACACAGATTAAAAAAAATAATAAACAATGTTACTTAAAAAACCCTCTGAAGGAAGAGTATTATCTCACTGCATGCCTAGCCTCAAAAAGGCAGCCTCAGCTATTCAGCACATTTAGCACACCTGTTAACGCCTACTGAAATAATTTTAAATCCCATAGTTCCATATCTCATTGCCTAAATTGTTGCACTTCACTGTTCAATTAATCCACTAAATAAAAATATGCTTTTAATTTGGAAGGCATAGAAGTTTTGGCCTACATGGCTGCTAGTCCTTTTTAGGATAAGAGTATTTTGTGTATTCTCCGAGGTGCGCGTCCATGCATCAAAATGATCTGGACCAAATTAGCAAACTTCCCCCAGCATGCCACACAGCACCAAGCCTAAATCTACTGCTTTTTTGCAGTTGAAATGTAGATGCAGGTGCAATGTGAGCTAAAATTGTGCATGCAGTCTTAAAACTACTTAATTTGATGGAAAAGGTCTAAAGGTCAAACCCATACAGCTTAAGCAAATCAAGAAAAAAAACAAATATTTTTACTGTCTTTCACATAATAATTTAAAAAATTGCTTTGAGACCTACCTGAATACCATTACGAATTAGAAAATACTGTATAATGGTAAACAATATTCACAAACATCAAAAGTGTGTAACTGAATGCACCCATATTTGATATCTGGCATTTCATGGTAGCATTATAGTCACATTCTTCTGAAGCTCAATGGTTGTTGGGCATGAATGACTTTAAACTCCTGGAAGAAAGCAAGCTACCAAGAAAACCTGTTCTTTACCAGGGAGGTAGCTTTATGCCAGAAAGCATAGTTTTCAGAGTTTTCCCCTAAAAAGCTCGCTCTCTCAAGTAATCTTCAAACTAAACCATCAAAAGTAAGCAGGGCTGTAGACAATGCTCCCATTCTGAAGCCCTAAGCACACTCACTCATGTTGCAAAAATGCATCACCACCTCGAGTTCTGCTGAACATAACAGTCTCTTTTAAGAAGAAAGAGACTTGGCTTATTTTTATTTCATGGAAAAACAATCACATGATTCAGCAATGTCCACTTCAAAAGATCTAAAGCTAGGAATTTGACATGAGCTACATATGAAGGATTTAGGGCAAATATTTTTGCATCGCTCTTCTTAGAACTAGACCATATAATTATTAATTTTCATGCACTAACAAACCATTTTTTCAAGAAAAGCAAAATACAATTACATTAAGACTACAGTCATAGCACCTGGAGGTCTCTAATCCCACTCAAGGCAGGCCTAGCTTCAAAGCTGGATCATGCTGCTCAGGAACTTGCCCAGGGATGGAGAATCCACCACCTCTTTTGGCATCTGCTCCACCATGCTCACAACGGGGGATATTTTTCCTTATGCTGAACCAGAATTTCCCCTGCTGCAACTTTTGACTACTGCCTCTTGCCTGCCCTTTCACTGTGCACCTCTAAGGAGTCTAACTCCATCTTCTTCATAACTGTCCTACAGATAGCTGGAGTCAACTGACACTTCCCTCAGCTGTCTCTTCACAGCCAACACACAACCAACTCTTGCAGCCTCTCCTGGTATGTCATGTGCCCCAGACCCAAACACGTCAGTGGTCTTTGACAGTGCTCCCTCCAGTTCCTTGGTCTCTCTTGTATGAGGGTCCAGTCTCAGAAGCACAGCACAGAGCAGGAAAACCCCTGGTGGCAACCTGCTGGTTACATTCTTGCTCACAAAGCCCAGCCTTCAGTTTGCTTTTGTGGCTTCAAGGCCATACTGCTGAATCCAATTTACCGCCTATTAACATCCCCAGGTCTTCTCTGCAAAGCTGTTTTCTGCCTTTTTGTTTAACTTCATGGGGTTCCCGTTAGCCCACTCCAACTTTCTAAGTCACTCAGAACGGCAGCACTGCCCTCCTGCATATCCACTACTTCCAACAATCTGGTGTCACCTTTAACTTGATGAGGGTGCACTCCATCCAATCATTTGTATCTTTAATGAAAATACTAAACAACACTGGCACCAGTATCAGCCCCCAAGGAATACCACTAGTAGTTCTCTGACAGTTCAATGCTGAACCCCTGGTTCAGCACAATTTTTATACACCGTGTAATCCATCCAACCATCCATCCAGTCTATATCCAGTTTGGCCCCAGGGATGCTAATGGAAGTGTCAAAAACCTTGGTACCATCAAAGTAAACAAAGCCCTCTGCTCTCCCCTTGCCCACAGCACCTTGTCTCCATCACTTCACCACACTGATCAGGCACAATTTGCCCATGGCAAAATCCATGCTTGGCTGCTCCCAATCACCTTCTTGTCCTTCATGTGCGTGGAAATGGCTTCCATGAGGACCAGTGACACAGCCCTCCCAGGGACAGAGCTGAGGTCAGCCAGTCTGCTGTCTCCCACATGTTTCTTTGTGCCTTAGAGCACAATTAAACACCTCAGGGTCTTATTTTCTTCCTCTTGCATGATCCATGAGAATGATGACACTTTCATCTGACCTGCAGTAACCTGAGATTAAAGCCACGTTACCACATTTGCCAGTAATTCTAAATGCAAAAGAGCTGGAAATACCAGTAGCTGGAGAACAGGTAGCAAGGCTTGTTTGGCTCAACCCTTCCTGTGTTTTTTCAGAAAGCTACCCAATACTACAAATCCAAGTTCACAAACACCTCTCCCCAACTCAAAAAAACCCAAACAAGAAAAAAAAAAAACCATGAGATTTAAATATAACATGGTATTTCCATTGTGTTTGGAAATTTGAGTCCAAGTTTTCCTTCATATTGTGATTTTTTTTTTTAAGTTTGTTTTTCAGTTGGGGGAAGAGCATGAAGTTACTGCAATTCTGAGGAAAGCCCCAAAAAAGCTCAGTGAGCAAGAAAGCTTCCTGGTCAAGTAATGTTTGTAATTTATGAATAAGATAAGAGCCCCTGGTACCTAATGGACAAATTCTTTTCAGAATCCAGATGTTTTAACATCCTCTGAGGTCTCCTATGGACAGGCCAGTTCAGAAGTCTGTTGGCTCTGCATTCAAGGGCTTAACCACAAAGAAGCCTTCCATCAAAGTCTAGGTCACTGATGGGCTGGTAAGCAACTGGACAGATAATCCCACATGATTTGCTGATCAGAAGCTTACTGGAAACAGTGCAGATGCCCAAGGGCTTCAATAAGTTCAGACAGCACTTTCCAACTCAAGTTTCAAAAATAACTTAACTTGCTCTTTTTGCTACCATTTGGAGTTTGTGAGGAACAGGTGAGAGGTCTTTAAAATACTCTACAATTGCTCTGGGATGCCTTAATTTAGCTGCACTCTCGGTGATACACGGGTCTTTCACAATGCTTAAGTAGCAACTCAAAGGATCTCACTGCAAGAGACTGAAGTCAGCCCACCAAAGTATCACTTAAAATCAACTGAGACTGTTCCTTCTATGAGTAGTCCAGGCATGCACTGAAACTTCCTCGGGAAACAAGAAATAGTTTTACTTTTAAAATATTTTAAGTGGAGGGGCACTTTGGAACACAAAAAACGTCTAAGACCTAGTTGTGGATCCTTGCTTATTCTTAACAAAGCCCTCTCAGAATAGGCAGACTTCATGTGTGTGTGAACGCAAACACATACCACTGGTTAAGCAGTAACTCAGAAACCTCCTTGAAACACTGAGTGATCCTTTGTCTTTATCTTCTGATGGTCATTCACAATCCAATAAAACTCACAAACCCAGACTTTTTTTTACCAATTAATAAACTGAGATCTTAAAAAAANAAAAAAAAAAAAAAAAAAAAAAGACAACAAACCACACAACCAAAAAACAAAACACCCCCCAAAAAAAACCTCAGTTAAAAAAAAGCTCTTAGAATACCAGCCAACAAGCCACAACTCTTTCTGGATGTCATCACTCTCAAAATTTTGATTATCCCCATGTGTATCCAATGTTTTCAACAGCCTGGGGAAACTGAAGGGTTTCTCCTGAATGTTTTGGGTATCAATAATGGCAGGTTAATGTGGACAAGAAAGTACTTATTACACAGCTTACTGTTCCTTGTGCTGCTGTAAAGAGTACATGCTACCACCTATGCTATGTTCACTGTCTGTGACCTGGGTTCTGCTGATTTAAACTGCAACATTATGGTAAGAGAAAGAAGTGGACCTAACTGCGGATGTGCCAGTATATTTGATCAATCCTACCTCCTTCATGCTACTATAATAACTTATTAAAGGGACTCCTTTAGTTCAGTGGACTCCAAGGACATATTTTTTTCCCTGTCAACAGTAAGAAAGTCCTGAATTCCTGCTCCTTGGGAAACACCACAGCATCTTTGTGGAGTTACACTTCAAACAGCTTAAAAACTTCCTCCTGATTGGAAAGATTTTCTCTGGAATGTGAAAAGTGGAAGATGAACTGTCACCTCTGTCCTTCAACGTCTTTCTTGCTTTTCTGTTCTCATTGTGTCAGAGTAAACGACTCATCCCAGTTGTAAAGTCCAAACTAGATTCGTGAAAACTGGCTCTTGGCAACCCTTTCTAACACTGGCATTAACTACTCCAGTTTGCCCTGTATCACAGTTAAATTATGACAAGTCAAACATTTGGTTAAAGCTTAGGAAGAGCAAATGAGTTCTCGTAACTGTAAATATTCTCAGTACAAGGGCAGAGTTAGCTCAGAGGAAAAAGTATGCCACTTCAGAAGTCCATTATCTTTAATTCACACCTCCACATGCACAGGCCTACCACTGAAGGAGAAACCCACAAAGACAGACAGCACAGACAGATTCCCAAAATGTCAAAGCAAAGTACTCAGTAAAACATTTACACACTGAGTATTTTCTTGAAAAGAAGGATGCCTCAAGACCACCCACAGTAGCAACAGCAACTTCTAGTAACAATGCAACCAGCTAGAAAGATGATTTAAAGAAAAAAGTAAAAGGAAAAAAAACCCAAACTGTAGGAGAACTTTTGACCTAGTCACTCCTAACTAACACTGAAGGCTGGAAAAAGAGCGTTAACACATAGAACAGAGGTTCCCTCTGCTGCCAAGTCCCATGGCCTGGAATTCAGCTCTTTGCGCTCATTATGAATATAAAAAGTGTGGAAAACGGATACCTTCTCATTTGGGGTTTTGTTGTCAACTATTCTTTTTTAATAAAGCCTTGTACACCTCAAAAAAATATGGAGTAAAATTGTAAACTGGAAGAGCTGCAGTCAAAACGAATGTTGCCACAAGTAGAGGATCTCAACCTCCACTGTTTCATTATATCTCCTTTTGGTAAGGTTTCTGGAGAACCACCACGAAAGCACCAAAGGCCCATAAAAACTGAAAGGAGAAGTCCTTTCAATAAAATAGATCATTTAAACTTCAGGTTCTCATTTTGTTTACATTATCACCTATTTAAAACTCAAATTTCTTAACTGACAGTCAAAGAAAAAGTAGCTTCATGAAAAAGAAGTCTGGCTCCAGCTGGGTGGCATAAACTGCTTTTGTAGTTCTCCAGCAAAAAAACCCAAAACAATAAACCTGCAGCCAACATAAAAAAGCCACTTCACAAGCAAGCCACACCTCAAACAAGATTGGATAGTTAAGATTACAGGCAGGCATTATGGTTTTTATCTTCATATCTTTATGACCATAGAGAGACAAATATTGTTTTTTTTCCCCAGCTCTTTTAATCACTACTGAGGATCTTTGCTGATTGTTTTTTTGTGAATGCCTCCAAAGTTTTTATGAGCCTTCTCAAATGTATTATTATGCCTATGCAGATATTCCTAGATGGAAAAACAGATACACATTTAGACGAGATAAATCTACATCCAACTATGGATGCATGTTAGGTCATGAACTCAAGGTTTCACATCTAGCTACTCTGCCACCGGCCAAGGAGAAACTGCAGTTGTAGCCCGCACAGAAGTCAAAATACAGTTTACTGAAATGAAACTATCAATACAAAACTATTCTTGTAAAGAGAACAATTGCTGATGAAGCCCCTTCCTCTAGGGTTAAGGATCACACAGAATCACAGAATGTTAGGGATTGGAAGGGACCTCGAAAGATCATCTAGTCCAATCCCCCTGCCGGAGCAGGAACACCTAGATCAGATCACACAGGAACGCATCCAGGCGGGCTTTGAATGTCTCCAGAGAAGGAGACTCCACAACCTCTCTGGGCAGCCTGTTCCAGTGCTCTGTTACCCTCACTGTAA
>VZTO01027963.1:140850-214169 GCA_013400615.1 Syrrhaptes paradoxus | reverse complement strand
CTTCCGCCATCTCCCTCAGCACCCGCGGGTGCATCCCATCAGGACCCATGGATTTATGGGTGTCCAGATTACTTAACCTCTCCTTAACCCAGTCTTCATCTACCAGAGCAAACTCCTCCTTTGTCCTGACTTTCTCCGGGGCTACAGGGGTACGGGGCTCCTCAGGACAGCCTCCGGCGGTATAGACAGAGACAAAGAAGGCATTCAGTAACTCTGCCTTCTCTTTTGAGTGGAGGAGAATTTCCTGTTTTCTCTGTCGAGTGTCACAGCAATGACACCAAGGTTTGACTTTTAATAAATATTTGCTGCACAGTCAGTTATCAATTAAAGAATTGATCATCTCAAAGTAATTGTAAATGATACAATGAAGTCACAGATGGTGGAACAGTTCCCATTTGCTATATTTTTGGTTTACTCAAACGTGGTAAATCTGCCTTTAGTTTTTCTCCAAAGTCAATCAAACTTCCTTTTCTGTTTGCACCAGGAACCAAAGCAGGTAGTTTTAAACTACAGAACAGTAGCAGCTACCCTCTACCTTTTCACCTTCCTGCAGTGAACTCACTTGTTGCAGCATGGAAAGTATTTGCCCATCAAACCCCTCCCAAATTTTGCCTTGCCCAAAACATTCTCTCATCCCCTGGAACAGAAGGGAGCAGAAGATGAGAGGACAGGACACCAATCATACAGTGTCAATGAGGAAGGAAATAATGAACACGTCACACTGCACCCAAACAACAGCCACAAAGTCCTCCTTACTCCTGCTGTGTACTTACGAACATAGCTTTCTTTCAAAATGCCCAAGTCAATGCAGCAGTCACTATCTCATAGCATTTTTTTAATCACACTAGCTCTCGACAGGCAAGCAGCTTTGGCCACCCACATCCCTGCCTGCAGCTCTCACAGGGCAACACGCGGTGTTAGAGCCACCAAGGCAGCTGGACTACATCTTGGGCCCTTCTTTCTGCACGTGAGGGGCTGCAGGAAGGCAAGGGACAGCATCCCTCTGACATTCAAGGATGGCAACTCGTGTGGTAGGGCTGACCAGTGCTTCCAGCTGCAGGATTAACCTCGAGGCATTGTGATTTTCTACGCTGCAGATTCCCTTCCTCACTACATAACTCAATGCTTTTCCTATGTCAAAGTCAGCAGAGATTTCCCTTGAAAGAGTCCCAGCTGCCTCAGAGCACTGTCAAGCACAGGGCCATACATGGCCCCATCCACTCCACAAAGCCCGCTGCTAGTCCACTGCCAGCCTCCTCTCCAAGGGCTTAAAGTTAAGACTTCTATACACTTTCCTGTCTGCAAGGCTCACACCTGCAACAGTGGTGAACTGACTACAAAATAACCTAAAATCATGAGCAGAGAAGCACCTGCACAGTGAATAAGCAAACAAGAAGGTCCTAAAGACTAATACTTTTCAGTTGTTAGTATTTAGATATTTTCTCTAAGGCTGACAAAAGAGTGTGTGTGCGGACAGGGGGGATGGGACAGCAGATATATTAGCACACCTTAGAGACAATTTTTTTTGTAATAAAAGCTGCCATCAGTTATTGTTATGCAAGGAACAGCACACCAAGTAGAGTAAGTATCTGCTAGTATTCACAGGACGACTCCAGGCAAAACTTGAGAGGATCTATCCTCAAGTCCCAAGACAACGTTAAGTCTTCATCTTACAGGGAACTGGAGACCTGAATTTACTCTGTTCAGCTTCACAAACATCTGTAGAAAGCAGTGTAATGTCTGAAAAAACAACTCTTCTTATTAAAAAGACTGTGCATTTAAGCAATCAATTTTTTTTCCTGGACATTCATTAAAAGAGAACACTATCCTCACACACAAAATTATAAACATTACAAAATTATAATAATTGCAAACAAAAAACACAACTCTGTAAAAGATGTCTCTCTGGAGAAGAAATAAGGGATCAAACCAAACAAAAATCCTAGGTTTCTTCCCCCTGCCCCCAATCTTGTTTTGCGAAGAAAGCCCTCAAGTCTCTGTTGTATTATCAGAGAAACCCCATAAAAATATATAAGGTCACACTAAGCTTAGACTCAAAACTAATTTAAGTCAGCATGCACGAGAGATAGGAATAGAACCAAACCATTACTGAACTACGGACAGCCTTGTATTCAAACAGTTTTGTCATTCATCCTCAGACAATTTGAGATTGTGCCTTCCCTGTTACATGGAAAAGCAGCTTTTACAATTCAGATAATGACCTACAATACCCATACTATGTTACGGCAATCAAATCTTATTGAAGCAGAAAGATCCAGAAAGAATGAAAACAAACTAACAGCTTATATGGTGCTTGAAGGCTTCTCCCAAACTGCTCTATGACATTATTCTGGAGCATCTCTTCACCATATAGAGTCCCCAGCAAAGCCCAAGATAAACAAGCCACGTAAGACATAATAAATAAGATAAATATATTCAGGTTTGTTATTTCATATTTTGCAGACTCTACAATATAACTGAGCATCCTGTACGCATTGGTATCACCTTCCATGGGGATGTAGTGAAGAAAAACTGTCTTCTGCTGGTTTTTTAACTCCTACTTGATGAAGTTCTAATGTAGTTTTTATTGCTTTGCACAATAAAAGCATACAGGAATGCAGAGTGTTTTAAAATGCCCCACTGGAGAAAGTAAACAATAAGTAATTTGCCAGAAATCACAGTTTTTATTTCATTCTATTATACATACAGTGAGATAATGTCAAATTGAAATAGTTGAGATACAGATCAATGTGTACTACTTTTAGATTCTGTGCCTTTATGTGTGTACAGTAGAATAAACAAGTTTGATATTTACAAGAACTGGGAAAGGGGATTTTTACCCTCAGAGAGAGACACTTTTCTGAATTATGAATTGCTTTATGATATTAACATCTAGCAAGAAGTATCTCAGAAGACAATTTATGCCGCAGCCTGCTACAGTTCAGTGCCAAGATGTACTGTATGCAAGCACCACATCACATTAGAAGGCAGTTACACCAGTGAGTGTTTGGTATTCAACATTTGCTTTCTCCAGATTACTTGTGTCATGTAACTTTTCATAGGCTATTATGGAAATTCAAATCAGCAAACAGACTTCTAAAATTTCCTACTTTTTCAGGTTATGGAAGTTACATTACATATACAAGATTAAGCCCCTATTTACACAGGAACTCACATTAGTAAATTAAAACCAACTCAGATGCTTCCAATTCTTATTTCAGTCTACAAGTCATTTACTCTCAATTAGCTTATGCTGGTTCCTTAACACCATAAAGCTCAGAAGATGCCAGGGGAATAAAGCTGTACCAAATGTTAGAATTTACAACCATGACAAACGTGACTGCCAGCGTGTCACAAAAAACGGACTGATATCTGATGAAAGAAGCCACAAAGCTGAAGCCTCACAAGACAAATCGTTTGGAGAGCTCACTACTTTGATTTAGGTTAAACAGATTGTTGTGGTTTTGCATTGTGGGTTTGTCTGGTAGCAGGGAGGGGCCACAGTCATGGCTCCTGTAAGCAGCTGCTAAAGGTTTCCCTGGACTCCAGCTCTGCTGGCAGCAAGGGAGGGGCTGCAGTGGTGGCTCCTGTAAATGACTGCTAAGGGTTCACCCCCCCCCGGGTGTGGGGGAAGGAGTACCACCCATCTAGCCCCTTTGAGAAACAACTAGAAGTTTCCCCAGTTTCAGGCTGGACCCACCCAGTCCAGGGCTGAGCCAATTAGCGCCTCTGCAAATAACATATTTAAGAGGGGGCATGGAACAAGGGGGTGGCGTGGCCTCAGGCAGGGTCCAGCTCTGGACTGGCCTGGCTGCCCAGCTGCCTGCCTGGCTTCTGTGAACTGACCTGCCATAGCTCAAGCCTCCACCATGGCTTGCACGGGAGCCAGTTTCCTCGGGAGCTGATGAAGACCTGTGGCACAGAGAGAAGTGAGATTTTGCGAGGAAGGTCCATCTGACACTCCGGTCAGAGAAGGAGAGAGAACAAGAAGGAGAGAAGTGCCCTCAGCATTTCCCCTGCAGTGTGGTGAAGATTCACGGTGACGCACGGTTTGTCCCTTGGTGCAGCCCATGAGAAGATGCAGCCGTGGAGGACCCCACATAGGAATTATGGAGAAACCCACGCCGGAGCCAGGCAGTTGTCAGGGGACTGTGGCCCCATGTGGAAAGGACTCAGGCCAGAGCAGTTTTTGAGAAGGACTCTCCCGTGAGAAGGGACCCCACGCTGCAGCCGGGAAAGACTGTGAGGAGCCCTCCCCTGAGGAGGAAAGAGGGCGGGCGGGGGGGAGGGGGGGGGAAGGTACAGAACAGTTTCTTGCCCATGACCCTAAGTGGCGAGTGAAACCCTCCCTGTCCCTTCCTCAGCCCACCAGGTGTTCAACAAAGGACTGTCCCTGTAACCTTTCTAAACCACAACACAGATTTACAAGCTTAGCAACAGGACTAAGTTACTGCAATTTGAGTAGCTGAGCTGTGTAGTTGACCATATATACACACTTTACCCCACAGCAAAAGTCAGGTCAAGCACATTTTTGGTTTATGAAAGTCAAATGATAGGAATTTTGAACAGAGAAAATTCAACAAAAGGAGATTTGTGGAGCCTACCTACTTTACACCTCACCCCAGGACAAGAATACTCCCAGCAAAAGCTGCAGATACTCACTTACCAAAACTTTCTGCTGAAACATATCCTCAACAAGTGGTCTGCTGCAAAGTCCATCCCACCAGAGCACCAGACCGGTGTTCACACCACAACACCCACCAGATGTTCACATTCTGGAGACCACTGTGACCATACAGAAGTCTCCACGTGTGAAAAGAATGTGCATAGTGTGTCCTGCCACACGCCTGGCCACATACCCAACGTGTACCAGCCAGCTCTTAATGCATCTCTGATGATACGAAGGAGGATACAGCAGCAGCCGGCAAGTGACTGCAGTAGGCTGGCCACCCTACAGCAACGGAAAGCTATCCTACTACAGCCCAAGCCCGAGATACAGCTTTGCAGATCAGTGACACTACCCAACCCATTTGTTCATGACTGTGAACGCACTGTTAAAAGGCTTGGACACAGAATCAGATGCTGGCAAGATAGGGGTTATCCAACTTACCCTAACCCAACAAAGCTGCTGCCCAAATTCAAAAGCAAACAAGGATTGTCTGGAGCTCAGCGTGTGCCCTACACCCTTCAATTTCTGCACTAAGGAAACAGCACAATACTGGACTCCCTGAAGCTTAACCTAAGATGATATTAAAGATATAAATACCAGCTTGAGCTGGAGGAGAATGGGGAAGCAGGCATCTTCCTGAACAGCGAGTCAGTATTAGATGCCACAACTCACCATCACACTTTTGAATCCTGTTCCCTACTTTAAGTCACAAATCACAGGCTCAGCACTGCCACTTTCTTCAACTGACTACCCCAATTCACAGTACCTAGAGGATCTGCCCCATGTTACCAATGAACTCCTTGCACCCCCTGAGCTCTACAAACCATTACATCTGGCTTGACAGGACTAAAATTTACCCACCTTCTTCCCGTTAGGACTCCTGGATGAACAGCAATTGCTGCTAAAACCAGCACCACCTAGAGATAGTAACTATTTCAAGATTTTGAAGTATTCACCTAATCTCTATCATAAATATTATTCCTGGTGAAGATGTTATAGTCTGGAATCACTGCAGGCCAGAGGTGCCCATCCAAGCCAGGGGACACACTCAGGAGTCCCCCAGGACCCAGGCAGCCACGATCACCATGGGAAACTGAAGCATCATGGAAATGCAAGGAACTGAAACCTGACTGGCTGCCCCCAATGCTCGTCAGGACGCTGCTGACCTGGCAATGAACACACCTGCTAACATTTTAAATACTCACTCTTTTTGAAGGGATCAAGTTTGAGAAATGCCACCATGCAAGCAGGAACAGTAGGCAAACCTGCAGGAGTACCCCTACAGCCTACAACAGCCAGTTTTGCAGCACTGGCTCAGTCTCACATACTAGCTTACCAAGCATCACTGATGCAACAAATGTCATCTCCTACTGTAAAGCTCTTTTGGGAGTGAGTCGTATGATCACAAAACTTTCTACGTTTCACATATGGTCTTTTCCAAACACTCAAGCAACATAACCCTTGGCCTAAGGGCCTCACAGGTTAAAAAGTATCTGATGCTTTTGTGTCTGATGCAGAAAGCTATACAAAACAGTCACCAACCTCCACATTGGAAGAGGCTCACAAAGAAGCTAGAGATCTGAGAACTATCCTTGCCAATCACAGTATATGTTATAAACCTGGTGCAGTTCAGAATTACACAAACCAGAAAACACAATCCTCCCCAAACTTGTCAGGGGCTTATCCACATGGACTTTATGGACTTTATCTACAAGCCTGGAAAGTGCTCTTCACCATCACCTCCCAGTGGATCCCCAGTCTCGCCTGGTTACTCCTCAGAGACTTTAATTTGGCAGGGGGGGGAGGCCAGAGGAAAAAAGAAAAAAAAAAAAGAAAAAAAAAAAAGAAGAGAGAAAAATAACACAGAGGCATCACCTATTGACATGCCCATGCATCCACCAGAATTAGGACAGGTTGTTACTATCTACTTTACGCTAGCTGAAGAGAGAGAGGGAGGTAGGACTGAGAAGAGAATGGTATTACCCTGAGTTTCAAAAGAATTTTCCTTCTTCTTTCTCTACAGCTCTCCCTTTGGGGGGAACAGGGTAAACAATAAAAGGGCTGATTTAATAATATCCAACTGATAACCAATTTCAAAAGGAAAACCATAACTTCCATAGGTTAATTGAGCTTACACTCCCAAATAAATTAAAAATTCTGTTGTATGACTTAACACAAAGCTTGGCATAAGGCATAATGATGCCTAACATAATCCATATGAGCAGAAATTACTTTCACTTGAATGTTTATATAGCTTGGACAAGTTTGCACAGGTGGCTGTGAAAAGATAGTTGAAACAGTGATCTTTCCTTATGTGCGCTCCTGGGCTCTTCCAGACTACCCTGAACTACCAGGGACAAACCCCTTTGCCTTGTCAGTCTTTTCCAAGCCAGCATAGAGGACCTTCTCCCAGAGATACAGGACTGTTCAGCAGAGGAAAGAGGTCATTGACAGTGCACGTGTTTGCCTGTAGACTGGGCAAAGCAGAGCCACATAATTGCTATATGTACTGCTACTGCTATACAACAAATTCTGAGTGAGAACAGCAAGAGCTCCCAGGTACCCATGTGGAAATACATTAACCACGAAACAAGAACCTGCACGGTGGCAAAAAACTTATGAAACCAGGGAGATGTCTGTGCACAGACACCTGAAACATGGAAAGACAGGTCCTGAAGGTGTGTCAGTCTAATTCTGACTGTTCATTTTAATGTACTCGCCTGGCTAAAATATCTCTATAATTTTGGTACAGTACCTGATATTTATTTAGTACCACACACACAATATTTCACCATTCAATTAAAAGCTTCTGGGAAACTATAAACAGATAGCTGTCAACCCAAATAAGGCAAATTTTAATTCCATGTAACCAATTCTCTTGATTCTCCAAGAGTTCCCAAAAGGGCATCCAACACAAGCAGCTACAGATCACCAGCATAATCCATAGTCTAACACATTTTGCACTGGAAAAGTTTACCTAGAGCACAGAATGTTTAGTGCAAAGAATAATCATTTGATGACACCAGAATACCTGAATGTAATGATATTGCCTGTTTCTCTGAGGAGCATTTCTTAGAAGAGCATTAAATGGGTAAGAAAATAAACCGTTCTTTTATTTTCAGCCCTGATTCACCCAAGTTTCACAATTTCTTAGAAATAGTCAATAAAACTAGAAAAAAAAAATCAAGCAAAACATTAAAACCAAGTCTTCAGTAAGGAGGAGAGAAGCATACATCCCGCTTCTTGTAGCTACAGAGAGGGCAGTCAGAGCAAGGCAAGTAAACATGACCATCTGAAAAGCAAGAGCTGAACAGTCCAGGGAACCACAAAGCACAGCAAAGAACAGAAGGCCGAAGGGCAGAATTAGAAAGGGAGACAAGGAGATCCAGAAAAGACAAGCTGAAACACAAGTGTCAATTAGTTTTCAAAAGTCTTTGTGACTTCTCAAGTGTTTATTCAAATGCAGGTGCCGTCATGATATGTCTCACAACAGTCAACTTCTTCAGCAAACACCTTCTGAAGGCTGCCAGGGCAGCTCTTATCAGCCAAGCACAATGCTGCAGTCTAGTATCACCTCCAAGCATCATAATTTCCATTTGAGTATGGTGTACCTGCTGTTGTTACAAGCAACTGGTTAGATGCTCTTAAGTAAGAGAAGGTGGGAAAATATCTTCCATTTGCATATATTCTTCTTAAGTTACTCATCTCACATTTTAGCCCTTATCAACAAGCCACACAAATTTAGTATCTCTTTTTTCAGGGCCTGCCCGGGGAATGTTTACCAGAGTCTTCACACTAAAACAGCTGAAAAAGAAAATGCACCAATAGACAGTGAGCTCAGGGAAAAAAGATAAGAAAAGGCCCTTTTGGTGTTGTTGCTCTCACCTATCAAGATACCTATACTATTAATAAGGTAAGCAGAAGACACAATCTTACAGAGAGAACATCTTAAGACCAGATGAGATTCCAGCTAAACGGGACTGAGTCAACAATTGTATAATTTCCAATAGAAGTAATTATTAACACTGTAGTTTGGTGTCTTACTCTGAAGCTTCAAGGACTTACACAATTTTTTTTTTTTAATAAAATCATCGGGGGGTTATTTTAATTAAAGTCAGGAATTTCAAAGTCAAGAACTTAAATGAACATTATTTTAACAGGTGAGCCTTTAGAACAGTCATTAGGTACCATGAAACCCAGAAAAGGACAAGCTGTTAATAGCAACATCTCTTTGAAGACTACTTTTTATAAATTCTTGCATATGAAAGGAATTTTATCATAAATAGCTAGTAATACCCCCCCCCGCATTCTTATGCCACATATCAGCACATTTAACATCTTTATAACTAATGAAACTGCTAATGCCATTGCTAAATGAACCTTTTAATAAAATACAGGCACATCACAAATGTTCTCTGTTTTTTGAAATCCGAGGTAAAAAGCAAGAAAACAGAGTTACGTTCATGATCCACAAGACAGTTTTGAGCAAATTAATTCCATTACTGTATTTTATTAACACACCTGCTATTGGGGGATAAAAAAAGGGAAAGTGCAGCCAAGACAAGTAAATGGGCATGAAATTCTAAGATTGGGAGAGGGTTGCTTTTAATTAATCTCAATGTAATTAAAAAAAAAAAAACACCTACTGAATGTATTTCCTATGTTGCACCTTAAAAAGTTTGACCTNTCAGAATCAGTTATCTTGAAGAGAACTTCTGCAGTTATTCTATTAACTGACACAGAGCCTCTGCAGTTACCGTTAGTCAAAGCCATTGATTGTTGTTAACAAAATTTGAACCAGCTGGTCTCACTGCCTGACATTTGGAAGTGGCAAAGGAAGGAAAGTTGAAATGTCTGTCTGCAAACTTATGAATGCTCTCTGTTGGTGCATGCCATCTCCGATATCAGTGCAAAATGCTTCCCATCTGCTTGGTAGAACCATCTTCAAACTTCATACTTGGAAAAGAATTACAGAGATGTAGAGTAATAATGGTGATTTTGGCCACCAACATCAAGCGACTCATTTCTAGCTGCAATATTCCTTTGTTAGTTCACTGAAAGGCAAATTTAGTGAACTCTAGTTTTTGAGCACAGAACATATGCATATACATAATTTCTATGAGGTAATGTACATACAAAGTGGGAGATGGAAGGGAAACAAGCTTGTCCCCTAATCCTGTAAATATTATTTCAAATAAATCAGAGCAAGCAAATTTCAGAGCAGTGAAGCAATTCAGAAAACATAGCAACAATGAAATCCTTAATGAAGCATCTTTAACTAAAATGAAAATAGTAATTTCTCTATTTGCTTTTTAAAAAAAATAACGCACTAAAAATATTTATTTTTATTAGGGAAATATTTCTACTTCTTTGAATCTAATTAATTACTAGTTTGCAGTTACTAATTTATTCGGAAAGGTACAATTCTGCCCTCTAGTGACTAACACATGCAAACTAAGTTACACTAAAGCAGTATCTCTCCCTCTCCCCCCCCAACCCTTTCAGGGTCCAAGCATTTGAATTCTGATGTTTCCTGCTTGTAAAATAAGGTGGGACAGACAAAAAAGCATGTAAGAAAGTTGTTTTCACACCATAACAGTAAGTTGACCAGTGGAGTTTACTAAACTTGTTCTCATCAAAAAAATTAAGCTATCCTGATTCGGTTTTCTTTGGCACCATGGAAGCCACATGGTTTGCTAGAGGAAGGCAACAAACAAAAAACATGAATCTTACAGGAAGATCTCGGGCTGCATGGAATGCTGAAGACATGCAAACTGCTCTAGGTAAGACAGAGACTGTAAATGATGCAAAAATGAAACAAACTAACAAAAAACCCCAAACATACACACACATAAAACCCACAAATAAACCCCACCAAGCTGCAAATGGGATTTGCTCTTTTCTAGGATACGAAAGGAAACCCACAAATTCAAAGACCAGAAAAAAGGAGATCAGAAGAACTGGGTTTTCAAAAGGGCACATAGGTTTGACTTGAGGTTGAATCGACTGGAGAAAAGGAAACTCTCTCTTCACAAATTATAACTACATATTGCAAAAGCAAGCATTTGGCATCCCTAAATTACGGGTTAAGGCCAAGAATGTTAAAGCACTACTGGATGAGTAATTTCTTCAGGTGTCCTGCAAGAGATTACTGAGGAAACAGTTCCTGAACACTGATCCTCTTAAAGATCCTCCTCATAAAATGGAATACACTTGGAAGGCTGAAAAGCTACCCTGGGAATGGAAACACTTCCACCCATGCCATCGTATTAGACAACTTTATAGCTCACTGTGTGGTACTTGGCCTTTCATACCTCCAAACCATACTCTATGTTCAACTCAGGCACACAGATACAGAAAGTTAATGGGATGATTATCCCATTAGCATGTCACAAATTCTTGAAAACCCACGGTCTCTGCTTTCCTTCAGAGAAAAAGATGACAAAGCTCATAGATGCAGAGGAACGTTTAAAAACATAAGTTTCATGCATAGGAATTAAAAACCTAAATTCAAAAAGCATCCTTGTTGTACTTCATTAAAAAGAAGGACACATTGGTAAACAACCATTGTTCTTACATGCCTTTTTTTTGTGTTGGGTTTTTATTTTCAATGGTTGGAATTAGCCCTGCGCTAGAATGAGAAGGTTCAGCTGCCCACTGCATCACTTAACATTCAGAGTTTAGGATGAAGCTGTAATACAGCTTACAAGACATATTCATTATTGCACCCCAACCCATTTGTAATAGAGTTATCTAGGCAGTTGAAACTGCCTTCCTCACTTGCTGAGGAAGGACCAGCATATATCAAAGGATGACATGGAAGCTCCTGGCCTCCTGCTATAGTAAAGTGTTGGGCACGAAGCAAGCACACTGGCCAGAGTTTGATGGAACCATGAAGGTATTTAGAGAAAAACACTGGGAAGCGCTCAGATTTCACTTCCATAATTTCAGCACCTGGGGGGGGAAATTGTCAAGCCTCTTTAGTATGTAATATACAAAATACATACTTTTTTTTTTTTTACAATAAACATGCTTATATTTTATATATACACAGACTACCTGAACATACAAGAGACTGCAAAAGAAGGAAATGTAATCCTTCTGTGAAATGTTATACTGCTATTTTATACTCCACAAGACATTTTTTTTGTTAAATTGTCCGGTCCTCCAATGTGCAACAGCAACCAACATGTTATTTAATAAATAAACTGATGTCTCATTAATTCTGCAAACAGTACTAACAAGGGATATTTCAACTCTAGTACAAGCACACATGTACCCCTCTATTATTATGAACAATACTAATTTCAAAATCTCATCTGGATTTCTTTAACTGCATACATTTTAACTGGATTGTCCCAAATTAAAAACTTTGCATTGCCAAACTGCTATTTACTACATAAAATGGAGAAAGTATAAATGTACAAAACTGCATTAGGAGTAAATATCCTTTCCCTAAGTACACACTCCTAAAAGTGGCGATGTAACACTGACATTTTCTGACTCAGCAGATAAACTCCCTGTCAGCACCCACTTTAACGACAGAGTTTTATTAGTTCTTAGTCCTATTACCACCAACGAGCCAACAGAACAACAAGCGGATAAAGCAGATCGCAGCCTCAGCTCTGCGTCACGAAAGCTACTCGCCAGGTTTTGTCTGCAAGACCAGTTTCAGTGCCTGTGACCCGTTTCCCGTTCTCCCACACTCAGCCCAAGGGGATAGCAGAGCTGCCAGACAAGGCAGAATCAGGCCTACAATTAACTTTATCAAGCACAGAAAAACCACCAGGAAGAACCCAATTAACTCTGCTACCCCAAGCTGGGTAGAGCAGGACAAACAATGCGCATTCCTATCATTCTTCCAGCTTTAGCATTCAGCAGATTTGTTCACAGAAACCCTACAACCAGTCTCCAGCCTAACAAGCCTTTTTCATATGATAACACTGAATTTTCTGGGAATTCCTGAGTTCTCCTCTTCCACCTCCCACTACTGGCGTGCTTCCCAAGTTAGTCCACACACCAACCACCTTTCAAGCCACATTTCTAGTTCTGCAGAAATGTTTCAGCAGAATGGACGGATGGACAGACAGGTGCGCAATGTCGCTTCAGTACTCCTATGTCTGGAGCTATAATTACACCATTTACTAAGCTAAAGTAACTGTGACACTGGATAGTTAGTGCTTGGGCGTGCAATTTATCTTTCGAGGCTCATTTGTGCTATGTTCAGTTCAACAGGATCCTTATTCTTATTCAATTCAGTTTTAATGTTGAAAATAAATTGAAAAAGCATGAATATGCCCTCATGAAAGAAAAGAAAGAAAAGAAAGAAAGAAAGAAAGAAAGAAAGAAAGAAAGAAAGAAAGAAAGAAAGAAAATTAATGATAAAATCTTCTTCCTTAGTTTGTTTTTAAAGCATCTGACAGATTTTAGTATTAAAAAATTAGAGCTCTTTTACAAGAGACTGGAAAACAGTACAATGAAGAGAAAAACTATGACTTAATTCTTCCTAATCCTGTAGAACACTATTAAATACTGCATGATGATGCACCAGGGAAAAAAAGGAAGTATCAAAAAAATTTTGTTAAATTCTTACTCAACAAAATCTTGAGGAAAAAAGTAACACCAAAAAACCCCCAAACCCCACCAAACACCAAGAACACCAAACCAAAAAACCCCACCCCGCAAATCACAGTGCAGCAAACAAGATACTCCTCAACACTAAAATACCTTTCCCTACATTGCAGTTGTCAGTTAAAAAAAAAAAAAAAAAAATCAGCTGGAGTGGCTACTTCTATTCACACACTTTGTGATGAACCAGATTATAAAAGATAGTCTAAATAATGGGCCCAGATATTAAAAATACCTATACACACATACCCGCAATTTAGCATTAAAAGATTATTTTATCCCCAACATGCTGCCAGCATCAGCCAAACAGCTTTGCAGCCTCTTATTTCCTGGTGTACAAAAATAAATAAAATCTCAGAAGCATTGCCCTAACCATTACCTTCAAGTTCTATTGGACAGACTTCCCACAGAAGCCCTAAAGTGGGAAACACACATGAAAAACTTAGATGCTAAGCACTCTGAGGATCAGGAAAGGCACAAAAGTATGTATCAAATAAATTGAAGGAAAAATATTTTTCCTAGACAGTTTAGACAAAACTTGTTTTTTCAGCAAGCTCTACATTTACCCACACTGTTGTGTATATTTAGAAGACAGTGTGCACACCCTGTATCTGGCTTTCTGTTAAAGCCAGCAGCTACACACACTGAGAGCAGCAGGATTAGCCCCCATACAAAAAGGTTACAATCAAGGTAAATGGCAGGACAAGAAAATGATCCTTTCCCAAACATATCTGGTGTACTTATACTTAAAATGTATATGGATAAATCAGCTCTGACAAAGCCCATGATCTTACTAAAGAAGAACATCCGAGTAAGATTTCTGATCCAAACTACTTTGAAGGAAGGCAGGGACTCTTACAGTGAGGATGCCTATTTCACAACCCCTTCCCAGTTTGATTTTGTCTCAAAATAGGAGGCACTGCATTTAAATTAAGGAAATAAAGATATTTTAAGTATGATTCCAAGTCCACAAAAATGTATTTAAAAACAGACTTAAAATAGTTTTAGAACAAAGCTGGTTTTTTGATGGTAAAAAAATAACCCCAGTTGCTTTTGTTGTTTCATCTCAAGCATACAACGTTAAAACTATACCATGGTACTAACTTGTACACACAGATTACATAAACTAGCTATAAACGTATAGATTTGCAATGCTCTGCAATCTTTGATAATATTAATCCAAGTGTACCTTCAGTTACATTTTCACTTATTTTCTTCCTTTTCAGGTCCATGAAAATTACGCGGAAGAGCTAACAGCTCAGCTTTCAAGGTAGCCATCACCCAAATTTAGGTGCAATAAAAACAAAGTGTGCTGGGATGGAAGCATCATCTTACTGCAGACAAAGTGGAGCTTTGCTGGCAAGAAGCCAGGTAGCCCATATGCCCACGTAGGGTCTCATGGCTCTCCCAAAAGCTTTTCCCCATTTAGATACATGAAAATGGACCTGCTTGGATGCTGGCCACTGGCCATTGATGGCACCCGTGCCTTTGAGGAGTCAGCTGTATGATAGAAACCTTCCTATACGCAAACCCTCAAGGAAACATAGCATACTCTTTCAGTAGGCACCACTTCACAGTCTTCCACGTGGAAAATTCTGGATCTTATTTAGGGAAGTTTGTTATGTTTAGTGCTGCAGGCCATAATTGGCTTTTCCTGTAAAAATTGAGATGCCATGTGAGACTGGACACAGTGCTGGAGGTGTTGAGAGGGCTCTGCTCCAGTATCTATCTAGTCAGCATCCCAGGATGTCCATCCTGTTCCAGCTTTCTGGAAAACAAGGGACAACACTGGTTAATGCCTCTGTGGAGAGTCCCAGTAATGGAGTAATAAGGAGTAATTAGGTGTCAGATAAGGATTATTATTCTCCATTGCTAAATCACATATTTGGTTCTGTACTATATAACAGAAAGCAGCTTTAAATTCATTGCAGGAATAGCCTTTTACGATGCAAACAAATTAAAAGATGATTAGTTACCCCAAATTAGTTTCCTCATATCAGCAAGTGGTCAGTTACAAATCACTTGAAAAACAATTCAAACTTAGAAAGGATAAAACAAAAAAAACAACACCCACTTTTTTTTTTAAATGTTGACGGCTTGGTTCCTTAATTGCTTTGTGCAATGACTCAGAGATACACATATTTATTTTAATATGTAATTACAGAAAGCATCTATATAACTACTTTCTCCCCTCCTCATAAAAGGCTTTTACAGATACCACAGAGCGGTTTCTTAAACAACATTATTAACTGGAAGGCTGACAGAGAACTCAAGCAATCTGAATGGGCTGAAGGACGACTTTTTCCCCCCTCCATCAATACCACACAGACCAACTCAACCACTGTCATCCATCAGTCCTGCATCCCTTCCTTAGCATGTCTTCACAGTGTGAACATCCCTAGCGTACTAAAGAGAACCACCTAGAATAATCATGACTGCCTTGGGAGACGGATGCAGCGGCTGGTCATAACCCTGATGATAATCTCAGTAATTGCTGCATTTTTATTAAGAGTTTCAGAAAAGCTACTTTTTAAAGTCTATGAGGCAATTTCACCTGTTCAGTAAAGATTGAATTACTCTGAAATAGAGTCAAACTACTTAGTATGGGATGCTGTTGCTTAAAAACAGGTCTTTGGTGCCTGTGAGCATGTGAGAAGTCCTGGAGTACCTGAGACCTTCCCTGGGGCTGGCAGATATGCCAGTGGACCCCCAGAAGACTGCCCACCTTTCTGGAGCAGTAGCTGCAGGCCAGGCAGACCACCTGGATGGCCAGTCGATATCCTGGTGGCAGGAAAACGAACATCACCGTTTGCAGCAGCAGTGCATTTACACCCTGCTACCCCTCCTGTGGAGCGCTTACATTTGGGCTACATTTCTAACACACAAGTCATCGCTGAGGTCAACAGAAGGGAGCTTTAGTGGAGAAGCTATGCCCAAGTGTAAATATTCTCAAGATCAAGACTTAAGAGCTGTGGCCTCTGAGCCCTGATTCATTGCAGCACTCCTGTCGACCTTGTGAAACTTTGATGAGGTGGGCTGCACACAGAAGTCCCTGTCATACAAGCTAAGATTTTTTTGCAGAATCTGACTTTCAGCAAAAGGTGTAAATCATAATAATAAAAATTATTAGCAGTATTATAAAAAGAATAAAGACCACGGGATGAAGAACATACTCACTTCATCTTGGAAAAAAACAATAACCAAGAGAGCCTACTGTTCTGCCACAGCCTCTTATTTGAGGGCAGAAAGGCAGGGAAAACTGGCTACAGAAAGCCTGATTTCACAGAGGCTGCCCTGGAAGAGGAGAGTCGTAGGGGAGCATAGCGCACTCTTAAATATCACACCTTGACACGCAGAAGCCAAAACAGCATGCTAGGAGTTGCCTAAAGGCAACTCTAACAGCAATGAGCTCCCAAGTAGTTCCAAAAATGCATCAGCATAAACTACCTTTGCTCTATGCTCTGCTCTCGGGCCAAGGACAGGCAGCAAACTGCACAGCTGAGAAAACTGTTATCACTGCAGTTAAAATGGGAATCGATTAATTTTTCTTTAGAGGTCTATATATGAAACTTCCCCTGAAGAAGATGAGCCTGCACCTTAACACCAGACTTAGCCATAAGGCTCTTTGGTGATTTTATACTGAAGAATGGTATTTCTGTCTTAAGACAATGTGGTAATACTAAAATCATTTTCTTAGCATCGTATTTTGAAATTACAGTGTGTTCTGAGGGCATCACATGGCAATGCACTTGTATCTTCTCATAATTAACTGTAATTACTATATGATCATTTCCAGACTCAAATGTAGTTAACCATTAACCTGTATTTGTAGACTGTATTTGCTGAGCAGCATGGTATGTTCCTTCATTCCCCAGCGCTATGTAATTGTGCTGCTATAGACCTTATCAGAGCAGTCAACTAAAAGAGTTTTTGCGGGGATTAGAGGAAAGGCCACAGATATCTAGTTATTATTTAAATTTTTTTTTAAAAAAGTTTTATTAAAAAACTTTGTCAGGAAACAAAAATAAATGAACATGGGACTCCTAATTTTCATGCTTTCTGACATGCTGCAGCCCATCTCAGGATGTAAAAGCCCTACTACAAACAGTCCATCTCCTTAGAAGCTCAATCTACAACTTTCAACTGCTTGAGAAAGACTCCTGGCTGGCATCTTGGCCAGTGTGAGGTATTACTTTGAGGTCTCTAGCACCACCATATGCAGAGTTTCTGCTGCAACATCGCTTAGGGTACCAAGCTTTATTTAATAAACACAGATTCCTTCTCCTCCTTACTGCACATGCAAAAAGGAAATGTGTAATATGCGTATTCTTGTCCAGCATGACGCATTGGCATAACCCATAAATAGATCACTGAGTTGCAAATTACCTGGAAATACTATGCTGAAAAGGAGACAGACTGAGATTATGATGGACTTCAAAGTATTTTCAATAAACCAGAGAAACTAGCAACAGTATCATCCTAAAATGAGATATTACTACTAACAACTGCTATGTAAGTGTTTCAGCACTCTTTTCTCATAAGTTTCCTGCTCTGAAGGCCAGGAACGGTAAAGAACATGGTAGGAGTTTGGTCATCCTGGTTGGGGAGGACTTCTTGTGCACTGTAGGGTGGCCTTGGCAGTGGCTACACAATGCACTGGAACAGGCTTTTACAGCAAATCCAATTCGCAGCAGTACAAAAAGCATTCATCTTAAAGCAGCTTTGGGAGGATGAGAAAATCTAATCCTAGAGGGAACCCTCGTGCTCATATACAATAGAAATCCCACCCACACCAAAACAATTTTCTGGATGCACATCAAAGAACATATCCTCTACAGAACGAATGCTAAATACACCCATCTCAGATCTGTGTCAATATTGGCACTAGGAAACAAAACCTGACTTATAAAACTGGTGCTGGGAAAGACTCCAGTTGTCAGAAACTTAATGAAAGAGTTAGTGCAATGTTACCTGAGCTTCAGCCGACAGTAATACTGATACAGACCTTTGCAAAATATAACGTCAAGGCAGGAAAATATCCTGGGTTTTTGCAGGACCAATTATAAGTTTTAGGAGCTCTTGTTTTAAGGCACATTCAGTTTACACCTAATCCAATACACAAATGAAAAATACAAACTTCTTCAAAGACATCTGCAAACAGCTCTCAAAACAATTTCAAGTTTACAATTAAATCTTACTTCATAATCAAAGGCTTGTATTTGAGGAGAAAACTGTTGGAAATGGGTAAGAAACATCTGAAGCTTCACTTCTTAATCCTAAATCTAGTAACTTGTGTAAGTAGGACTGCTGTATAACCTTCTCTCAAACAACATTCTCCCCTTCATTCAAAAAAGTTTCTCAGACTCCGAGTTTGTTTTGTGATTTTTTTTTCCAAACAAACACAATGCAATCCTCATTATCTATCTCAGCCCCACCATTCTCAGTACTCCCTTCCCTGGGCCTTTGCACAAGACGACATAACATTACAAAGCATGCCAATTGACCATTCCAACTAAGGGCTGGAACAAAGAATAGCCGGTCCCTTTCATAGTTCTGTCACCACACCACAGTTGATGAACAAGGAAGAAGCAGAAAGGTAGGCAGGCAAGCACACAGAGTCCTACAAGCGGACAGTGGCACCTTGCTCAGCCTTTTCCCTGTTCCTGTCAGAACTGCCACTTGATTCAATTCAGCCCCACCATCACTTGTGCTCCTGACTGCTGCAGTAGCCCGACTAATTCCTGAAACGCCAGATGCCTTTGCAGCTGATAACCTGCACACATCCCAGCACACCACTCGGGGCCCAGGGGAACAAGAAGAGGGACCAGGCAGAGGCTGTGGGAGATAGGACGGGCACACATGCACACACATGAATGCCTCTCCCTTTGCATAGCTCTAAGCAAAATTAAACTGCCTATGTCATTTCCACTGCCACATTAGCTCAAGCATGGTAAATTTCCAATTCAGCTCATTCACCTCACTCTGATCCATGCTACACGCTGCCTTCTATTCATATCTACAACCATCACTCACAGTAGCAGGAAAAGTAGCATAAATCCAGCAATAAAACACTTTTAAGAGCAAGAAGTTAATGGGAACTACAGGATTAGGGTTTTTATTTTAAATTTTACTAGTCTGATATTAACATGCTGCAGCACAATTACTACTAATTTTATTTCTCTTGCTGCATGTAAGAGATTAAAGCACTGAATCCACTTTACCAAGTTTAAGTATGTGGTGATCAGCTTCCTCCCTAGCCTTGCCCTGGAACCTTCCTCCTTGACCTTTCAATTAAGCAACGCAAAGAAGCTCCTTAAAACTATGGCTTTTAAGTAAATAATAAAAACACGGAAATCTCAGAAAACAAGTTAAACAGAACATTGAGCGTAACAAATAAAATAATGAAGCAGCAGCAAGAAAGATGGAAATTACTTAAGCAAAAGCCAAAAACCAGTTTCCTCATTTTAATCTCTCCTCATCAGTTTTATCATACTTCATTTACAAATCAGTAGCCAAGTTTTATATTATGGGTCATGCAGTTTTACTTTAGACCTGAACAAAATTGCTATAGCATGGTTTTTAAACTTACAAATCCTGAAATATGGTGTCCAGGACCAAAAAAGAAGGTAGGGAGGAAGAGAAGGATGGCTATATCAAGGGATGCATTTTGAAAGCAAGAGACCGAGCAAGAGATAAGGGATGTTCCCACATATATAAAGATCTGTATGTATTGCATACACGTCCTGCACACATAAATAGAAATTAATTTAAAAATCTCATATAACAGATACTTTTATATCACGTCTTTGTGACACATCCAAAGAACTAAACCCGCAACATGCTGCTGTATAACTCTCAAAAGGGACATACATTTAAGTCAAGAAAATTCTAGTCCTGGTTTCCAAAGACTCAATCCAGAACTGCATTTTTGGAAGCTAATTCAGAAGAGTTTTTAGACTTATCAACTGGTCTTAAGTTTTTAAGAGAGAAAGGGAAAAATATTAGCTGAACTTCCAAACAAAAGAAGTGGAAAGGTTGGTACACCTGACCCTTGCTTAGAAGTAGATCCACACTCTTAATGTGTATTAAATTTCAGAACAGTACTAGCGCTATGCTTACCATAGACACTAAAGCACTCAAACATTATAGCTTCAAAGAATACTAAAAAGTCTTCACAGATCAAGCCATAGTTCAGGGCCAAGTCTCATCTCTATGGGATTCTTGGCTGACAAAAACAATTATGAAAAAAATAAATGTCATCAGCCACATGCACTATTGTTTTATCCAGCACATACTTTGCACCAGGAACTGGTCATACATAATGGCAACTAATGATTCATTATTACACCTCAGAAATAAAAATGGACATCAGAGAAATACCTGGAGCAGCAATAGTATCACCTCGTCATCTAAATACCTTGATAAAGTGACTACATGCTTAGTACAGACATTAGTAAACACATGTTTATGAAACAAGCATAATTTATGCTGCCTCTAAATGACAGGAAGATGATTTAATCCTGAGCATTGCGGGATGCGTGAACCCTCTGAATGTGCAGTGAAGTCTGTAGGGATTTGTGGAAATTCTGTCTGGGCCTGAATTTCGATATAGTCTGTTCAAATTTTCTCCAGCCTAACAGGATTCATCCATCCATCTACAAGACACAAAGAACAGGCAAAGATAGCATTATATTGCTGTTGGTTCAGGTAGGGGTTTGGGGGTTTTCTTTTTCTGAAAGCTTGCTAAAATAAGTTGTAACAGCAGAGCTCAATACAAAACCAGGTACCACTTGTAGTCTAGTCAACAAGTAGTACAACTTGTACAATTAGCTTCTCCACATGTTCATTGCCTCAGTAAATCCACCTTGATCTTAAGGAGGTCTGGACTTTTGTTTTGCAAATGATTTCACAGTACACATTAACAGACCTCAGAAATTAGTGATCTGTAGAGATATACTATCCTGTAACTTCAACTCAAACTGAAAACCATGTTAACACTTCCTTCAGTTGTGAGATACATAACCCGTTTATTTTGGTGCACCTCATTCAGTACAGACCAAGAACAGCCCTTTCCTTCCTGTACCAGCTCTTCACCTCCACAGCTCTTCTCAGCTCCGAGTTTACATACCAGCAGGCTGAAGGAGTCATCTAGTGGTCACAGATAATTCCTGCAACCTCATCAGCTTCTGCAGTTCAGCTGTCAGGGCAAGACACAAGAAAGACTTTTTGAACCCTTAAAGCACATAGAATCATAGAATGGCCTGGGTTGAAAAGGACCATGGTGATCATCTAGTTTCAACCCCCCCACCATATGCAGGGCCGCCAACCACTAGACCAGGCTGCTCAGAGCCACATCCAGCCTGGCCTGACATGCAGCGCTGACAAAAAGTCTGCTGGCAGGGATTCAGCTGAAAGTCCAGTATATGAATTGTGATAGGGTCCTAGCAACCATGATCATCATGTTCTGTGTTCATGTTCCCTATCACGCCCTAAACATTAGCTTCACATTTTTGCACACATCAAGGCCAAATTCCAAGTTCTGTCCTTTTAAAATATGCTTAAGAGTAGACAGGGCCGTATTGTAGAATCTAACTCGTATGTAGCCTGTTCCTCTTCAGGGGCAGGCAAAGAGATTTTCTGAATAATGTTGCTACACATGCAAAGCACTAGTTCAAGTGACAGTCTTGCCCAGTGATTAAAGAGCAAAGCAGCAGCACAGCAAGCTAACCAATCTTACTTGGTTCCCATCTCTCCTCTACCACAAACTCACTGCATAGGTTTGGACAAAGCACCTAAGTATTTAGGCAAGGAATATCAGTTGTGGAAGAACCATCTGCCTAATGACATGCAAAACTCAGTAACAACCGTAATATGTTAAACAGGTATTTGAAGTATGATTTAAAATAATACTTCAATAAACAGCATTAATATATATTGAAAAAATCTTAAGCTTCATAAAAATTTGTAATGTTTCATCAGTTCTCTGTTCAACACCTCCAGTCAGGTAAGCTCCAGAAATTTAAAGCAGTATAATTTTATTAGAAAACCTCAAAATATTAATCCCTCAGGTGAATGGTCATTTCAACTATATTAGAAATTTTACAAGTGGAAAATCAGCACTGATTTTTCACATAAACACCTCAGTTTGAAACAAATTTGAATTCTGATCCATTTTTGTTAATGTGTTAATTTGTGTCACCTGTTAAGTCAAGTGAACTGAAGGCATGTGACCAAAGAACAAGATTGTCTTAAGTTTCTTTTTGTTTCTGGAAATCACCTCGTTGCAACACCAATACCAGGCTCTGGAAGAAAGTGTTGCTACTCTTCCTGCACAGAGTGGAGATTGCTATTTACATCTTCACACAGACACCCACCCCCCACCCCTTGCAGTTTATCGTCTTATAACTTAATCTCGGCAGGAGTACCATCCCTCCCCCTCCAAAATTGGGAACCATAGGTTCTCCAGACCTCTCATGGATGAGCCAAAAAACTTCCTTAAATTCATACTCAACCTCCCTGTGACTCAGAGCCTCTATATGCCTCAATCACCTCAGTCAGAAAGGTGTCAGCTAGCTTTCTTCACCAATCCTATAAATCACTTGGGTAATTCAAGTGAAAAGTGCTATAGAAGCACAAATTACCATTATGGTATTGTTAAGGAGCTCTGACCTATTTCAAGGTGCAGTTAAAGGTCGAAAACGGTGGTACCACAACTACACCAACAGGCCAAAGAAAGAAAAATGAGCCTTGCAAGCCTGAACGTCAGAGTTTTATGTATGTTCCTTCAAAATGGCATGGCATGAGCAGAAGCTAAGTGATGCTTAAAGCTAGCAGTTAGCTCAGCTGCCCTCAGATCTCAGCAGGCAACACCTCCACCTTGCTTGTCCACAGGCCTAGTAAATTTAGTGTTGGTCAGATCTGCCTCACGTGGAGGACCTGGAGAAAGACTGGCTATAAAGCCCATTTATTTCGGTAAGATGGAGGACACCTTACCCTTTTAGGTCAGTAAATCACCAAGGATTGTTACGTGTCACTCAGTGCCCAGGAGCCCAGTCACAGAGGCATGTCAGGGTTAGAAAACAGTTCTGCAGCACTCTGAGGTTTGCACAAACACATCCTAGATCTATTTTTCTAGTTTTTAAACATGTCCAATTTGTATTGTCAATAAAAATAATATTGATATTCTGCAGTTTTAACTGGCCAACATCATATGAAAGGTCAGGCCACTCTTAAGACTCACACAAATTTAACTCACCCTGGTTTTCTTTATTTCATTTGTGGATTTTACACATAAGATCCTCTTTGGAAAGAACCATGAAAGAGTAGGTTCACTACTGGTCTAAAACAGCATGCCAAAAATATTTAACTGATGAAATGAGTAGCAGACAGTAGTAGGGGTCTACTGATGTATACTGTGCTCGGCCAAGTCACATTGCCCTGTCTCACACCATGCTTTCAGTGAACTGCAAAGTGTGAACAAGGAGCGGTAACAGTCACTCAAGCCCACTTCATCCTGCTATTACAAGAAAGATGCACACACTTTCTGTATTACACACATACACACACACAGAGACACGCATTTATGGGTGTTTGTAGCTATACATACTTTTTTGCAGGTAAATGCAAGACAAAAGCAAACACCACAATATAGGCTGGTTTGCAAAGGAGCCATGCAGAAGAAAAATAGTGGCAGACTGGAACAAAAATACAAGAAAACTTAAAATACCACAGCCACTCTTAAAATATCTACCTCTCTTTGTGCACTGAAATGAAAATGTGAAGCTACTTCTGAAGCTTCTACTATTTCTTAATATGCAGATCAGCCAAAGCATGGCTGTATTTTGTTAGTGCTGCAAATACTTGTGTCCATGTAGTTCCTTTTGATAAACGTTTAGGATACTGATCAGGCTTTTATCATCCCAAAAGACAGTCATAATTAGTCTTTCCTAAATGTCTCAACACAGACTACCTGGGAACTTTGGTTAGCTAGGTAGCTGCCCCTCCTGCCCACCAAGAGGTTTCACAAAGCAAGCATATTATACTCATCTTCCAGAGATGGCAAAACTTTCCAGAATTATTTCCAGGTATAATTCAAGGAGGATGACCATCTTGAGCCACAGACGTAACTGACTGAAGCCTAAGCATCTCAAGACAGACTCTCTTTGCACCTTAATTACTCAGCAGAAATCAGCTAAACAGTATCAGTCAACTGAAGATGCTTTTCTCTAAGGGTCCTGCCCTCCTATACCTCCTCAGCTTGCTGAGCTGCAGGATGAGCTGAAATACCTCTCAGAACTGCCAGGAGCAAAGGATTTATCTGCTTTTATGTACATTTGTCAACCCATACTGCAGGAAATTTCATCAGAAGCAACAGTGTAAACTGCTGGTAATATTTAAAATACATTCACTTATTCTGAAAGCTCAGGTGGAAAATACCTCTTTTTCCTCTGCCTAACCACTGCTTCACCAACACAGCGATTTGGATTTGTTGTTACACAAGAGGTCTACCAGAGAGCAGATGTCCCTACCTGCAACAAACATTTCCAAGTGGAAATTCAGAATTCACAGAGCAGAGAATCAAGTCAGACATTGAATGAAAGCCCAGCATCTAATTCAGAAAGCCTCTACCACAGTCTTATTCCTGTGATCATTTTGAATAAGCCATGAACACCACCACAGATGGGAAGGCCTCCGTTGTGTTGTTACAATTTGTCATAGTCCGTTTCAAATGGTGACTGGCTAGCTGGCCACTTTATTGCAGCCTTGAAGGTGGTGGAAATAGCTTAAAGCCAGTAACTCTTTATTGGCCCCAACTACCAAGAACCTGCTTCTTGAGCAAGTTCCACCAACACAGGAGGTATTACTGCTGAAATTTTGTCAATGCACATAGGCCCACATGGAATTTGCTAGCAGTTTCACCCAAGAAACTTCCAGGTGTTTACACACCTGATTGCTACTTCTGAGTTAGTCCATAACACTAACAAGCCTCAAGGGGAACCATCAGTTCCAAAAATAATGTAGCTGAGTATTGAACACTTATAGCTACATTACTATCATTTTAAACATAAAAACATACATTCTTGTAGCCAGATGGGAACAGAAAAACTCAATTAAATTCTATTAGAGATAGTTTTGCTTTTGAATTAGTTATGGGAAACAAGCATTTTGCTTAATCATCTGCATAAAGATATCTTCTCAATTTGAAAATATTTGAGCCTCCCAATATCATAAAAAACACTTTACTGTAGTGACCTAACAGATAATAGGAGAGAGATCCATTTTGAGTAGCTTTACTCTGCAGTGGATCCTATTCATCCTTAGTTGAAGTGCACAAGCTCTTCCTGGTAGCATCTGGGGCAGGGGGGGGGAGTTCTCTGTGACACATTAGCCCTCACTACAAAAGCATGTCCCACCACACTCAAGCTTCACATCTGAAAAATCTCAGATGCTGTCAGGGTTTCAGCTCAGGCTAGCTGGCCACCAGCAAAGACTATGTCGCAAGGCAGCACACCACACCAGCTCCCTACGTACATACATGCTTCTGTAGTTGTGACAGTGCTTCCCAGTGAGGCTCTCCCAGTACCATCCCAGACAGAAGCCTACAGAGAACGCTGCTGCCATTACACCCTGTCCATGCACAGGGTGGAGACAAGACCGTTAGAAGGTGCTGCAACCGGGGCAGTAACCACGTTCTCACCAGCAGAAGCGGTGTACTTACAGAACCATGGTCAAGGCCCAGCTGCAACAACGCTGGAGGTGTTAAGTCCCTTGTATTTTGCTGTAATTTGCCTAACAAATAAAGTATTACTCTTGTGATTTACTCTCATTAACTAGCTTCTCATTTACAGGAAGAGAAGAGAGACTTACTTTTCCCTCCAAAAGAAAGATACAATCAAACCAAACTGCCATTTTTTTTAAATTATTTTTTTTATGCCTGGGATTCTAGGTAGCTCTTTCAATCCTTCTTGCTTTATAAAAACTAACTTAATTTCATGCTGTGCAAGCTTGATAGGAACATTTAAGTAAGTTTTCTTTCCTTGTCCCTTTGTTCCTCTCCCACAAATATAATTTTTGTTTTGTATAAAGTTTTCATTGGACAGCATCTTTTTGTAGCTTAAGGTACTCTAAAACACCACTCAAAAATCTGAAGAGTCACTGTGCCACATTTTCCTGTGGGTTTTCAGTTTACTTTGGTAGGGCAAGGGAAGGACTAGAGATGATATTTTCAACTCTTAACTCTATTACCTTGAAAATTACAATTTCCAAGCAAAGCAAACATCGATCCTTTAATCTCTTGTCAAAATCCTGTACAGATTCTTGTACTTGCATGGAGTCTCACAGAGGGTAACAAGGCCCTGAACAAATGCAGGGGTCTTCACTAGCACATCTCAAAATCAGATCTTTATCCTGGGATGTAGCATTTGTCTACTCCAGCCAAAACACAGCCCCAGGGAACTCATGTAGAAATATTTGTTGCTGCTTTTTGGCAGCACCTGACACTTAACAAAAGCTTGAAAACCACTAACAAAAACTTCCTTAACTCCACAAATCACACACAAGCAACAAAAAAAATCACCCTATTTAAAACAAACAAACAAACAAACAAAAGTACTGGCCACATACTCTTCTTACAGGACACTGGAGGAGAAGCTACCTTCTTTTTTTGAGATATTCTGTCACTAGTTAAAATCTCAGAGGAACCAATTATGCTAACAATTTACAGCACCAAGACCAGACTTAAAATTTAACCAGCACCTTGAATCTGTAGTAAACTGGTAATCTGCATCTGATGGAGCTACCTTGCTAAAATCACCTCTCAACTCACCCACCGAAAGTCCCATGACACTTTTAAGAATAGTCCAACATGTAGTATGTATCCTGGGTCACAGGAAAGCTACGCAAGGCAGCATCTACTTCAGAAAGGATCTCAGGAGAAAGATAAAAAGCAACAACACGATTAAGACATGCTATCTTCAGCATCGGTAACTAACTGATGCTGTCTGTGCTGGAGACTATCTGGACTGCAAAATCATATTTAAAAGATGCATGTAAGTCCCCAGTAAAAGAAATATTGACAACAGTGGTCTTTTTCCGGAGATACATCCTCCTCCTCTTGCATTTTACTTAGCCTGCCCTTAAGGCTCTAGCTTGACAAGCAGTAAGATAGCATAAGCCAGCTCTGAAGGCAAAAGCAGCCCTGTCCCCTAGTCCTGCTTCTATTCCCCACACTGCAGGACCCCTTTCTTGGGGCAACAGAGCTGTTCAGTTCTCTGGTCTGATTCATGACCCAATGTATGATCCACCCAATGGTAGCCAGAAGGAGTTAAGCTAATACAATCCATTAGTTTCAGCTACAATTGGTCCTCCAGTCCAGTTTATTACACAACTGCAAAAACACTAGCATGGCCCCATGGGGTAGGATGAGAGTGTCTGAGGCTGGGACTATTTCTTTCAGTGACAGTGCTGCCATTTAAACATGGTGCTTCACTATTACTTCTGTCAAGTAAGTCTTATTCACTTCTTTGTCAGGGAGCTGTAGCTCAAATAAAGTATTGTATCTTCTATCTATGTTGAAGATGGAGTCAGCATTACACATGTACTGAACTGAAGGTGAAAAGAGACTCTGTGAACCATACCCTTCTCTCTTCACGCCTACAAATAGAGAGCACTTACTAATACCCTTTGATTTCTCCAAGAAGGAAGGATCCAACTTGCGGACAGAACTTCCCACCCTCCTTCAGTGTACTCAAAAAAAAAAAAAAAAAAAAGTAACTAATTTCCACAAATTAACAGAAGACCAGGCTTGACAAAATGTGACAGAGATGTAGCAAATGCTTTAACCCCAGCTGTCAGCAAGGCTGGAAAATCAGTTAAAAGCACAAAACTTACAGCCACTGGTAAGAACCCTCAACTTTACTGATACAGGTTGGATTTTTTTACAGCAGCCTCCTATTAATCAGAATGAAAATTCTGAAAATAAGTACAAAGTGAGTAAAACAGCACAGAAGCCCAGCAGCTGTTGGGATTGATCCTTAACACCCTGCCTGTGTTCTCAGTGCTGCAAAATTTCTCTATTGGCAGAATGCAAGTAAAAAGGGAGTAACTTTGGCAAATAAGAGTTGAGTACTTTGGCCCACATGGGAAATATATTTGAATCTATAGGATAAGCACTTTTCCCACACACTTCTTGTGGAAACATTAGCATTTAGAATTATCTTTAGAATCAACACACTGAGGAAAATGGGCATGCATCATCTTTCTAACTAGCAATATGAACAGCACACAAAATGTCTTTAACCATGGTTTTCTCTCTCAGAGAAATGACATAACACAGGGTTAATTTATTGAGCACAAGTCTATACCAAGAAGCAGATTTAGCAGCAATGAATTTGCAGAGTGCATGGAGGCAAACCCATACAGTGCAGTATATCCAACACCTGAAACAATGCCAAATACAAAAGGTGCAGGGCCATATATGACTGAGTTTTTTTACTACTTCCTATACAGTGCTCTTCCACCACTACCACAGACAGGCCACAGACTGGGCAATGAAAGTGGTTTGTTGTTTTTCTTTTCACCTTACACATTTATCTACAAAGCTGTTCAATTATCTGTGGTTAAGTGTGGCCCAGTAATACAATACGCTATGAAGAAAATACACTCCTACTTGCCCCACAACTGAAAGAAGCAGTGCTTATTTCCACCGAGGGAAAAAGGAAAGTCAGGCATGCCCAAAAATGTTACCACAAATCAAACCCCAGTTTCTAATTTATCATACCCCTCTCATTTGCCATGCACCAAACTTTGAAACTGAAGTTTCCCCAGAACTGCTTTCAGCACAACTACTGAGGAACTTCACTGGAAGAGAAGTATCCCCCACTCCCACAACTAATCAAAGACTAAATTTCTTTAATTTTATAGCATAACCAATAAATTCAACTTGGCATCATGGAAAACAGCACCTCAAAGTGTAGTAGCACTCTGGTCTGGATCAAGGGCACAAACAATTCTGGTCAGGCCTCAGAGCCTGTGACACATCACATCTCCCATGATCCTTAGTAAGACCCTTGATTTCTTTATACTCTCTTGTCACCTGTGGAGCAGCTCCGGCCTGCAGCTGCAACAGCAGCATCCAATGCCAGGCTGGCCTACCAGAGATACGCTTTCTATGAAGAGTCCTCTGCAATATCACTCAAGGCACTATAGTCAGAATGAACAAAGTTGTCCCACTAACCTGACTGTTAACAGGCAGTAATAAGAAGACAGCAAAAGAAGGATACCACAACAAAAAGCAGGTAGCAACCTGCCACCACTTCAGATTAATGATTTTACAGCTCCAACAGAAGGTACAGAGGGAATGATGCTCATCTATTTAAAAAGCTGTAAGTTGGTTAATGAACCTGTGGCATTTTCATTCTTCACAGCATAAAGATGATTTTCAAAAAATTAAATTTACAAAAATCACAAGAACGTAACAAGACACGTTTCTATACAAGTTGCCTGTTTGTTGAAACTGAGATGTTCTTCCAAGCAATCTGCTTTCTCTCAGCCAACCTGTCTTCCACCCTGATGGATGCTCGGCAACTGTAAAAAGAATCCTGTTTTTTTTTCCTTTTTGTTTTTCCTGTGTATAATTTTATTTCCACACAACATAAAATCATGTCATTCCTTCATATACATCACATTAATCTAGATCCACAGTTACAACTAAATCACTGTAAAGTCTCTTTCTGGCATTATTCAATCCATCTAAAAGTTATGAAACTACCTATCCGAGTGCTTTTTCTGTCATAAGGTATTTGGAGTGAACCTTACCTTTATCATCTGTCTTTATGGCTATATTGTGCTATATCTATCTACACTTTTCAATGAAAGAACAACAAATTTACACACTGTAAACTTTCACTGACTACAGTTCTTTGCTACAGCAGAATCCATCATTTCCTGAATCTACTCCATTACAGTATAAGCACGAGCAAAAGCATCTAAATCAGAGAGCATAACAACATAATTGCTCGTTTCTTGTTATTGAGCCGGGGTAGGTTTCTGAGTCTTGGTTCCACCTCCAACAACTCCCTGGACCTACACGACGTAAAACCGGCACTCACCTCCTTCGCTTTCCACGGTCACAGAGCTGGCACAGAAATGTTTACGGTGCAGCAGGCTACCATTCTGCCTACAGCTCTGCTCGTTCGCTGCAACAGAACAAAATCACCATGATACTGCTTTCCCAGCTCGGCGTGTTAGCCTGTCAGGGAAGAAAAAAAAAAAAAAGAGCCTTGCAGCTCACCCATCAAAATTAACTCCCGCCCGATGAAAAATAACTCTTTCAGGGGAGGAGGAGGAGAAGGCAGCGCAGGAAGCTGATCTCAGCAGCNCCAACGTCAGCGGCGGCGCGCGCCCCGCGCAGCGGCACTCCCCGCACAGGTAGCGCCGGCCCTGCGCAGGCGGCCGCCACCCACTCCCCCCCGCCGGCCCCGAAGTGCCCTCGGACGCTTCCCCGGCTCGCCCCGGCCGGGGGGGATGGCTGCCCGCGGGCTCCGCGCCTCTAAACCCGGTTGGGAAACGCAGGTCCTGGGAGACGGGGTCCGCGCTCCGGCGCCTGCAGCTGGGGGAAAGTCTTAAATACAACAACTGCCATGTTTTGTGCGTAACTAACTTCTTCTGATGAAGTTATTAAAAAAAAAGAGGGGGTGTGTGTGGGGTGTGTGGATTCTTCAGGGAAACAGTTGCAAGAACTGCGGGGCTTCTCAGGCTGAAACTAAACCTGACACCAAGCGGGGCTTTAACTCGGTAACGGCGTCTCCCGCCCTATGTGAACCTTCTCTCCCAAAGGCAGATGCTGATCCCGGCAAGGGCCCCCTTCCCGAGGGGATGGCAGGCCGCGGGAGCTGCCCCCCCCTCCGCCAGGAGGGCCGATCCTGTCCCCATCAGCCCCCCCGGCCTCTGCAGGAGCCGGGCTGCACCTGCCGCTCACCCCCGTGCTGTCTTCATGCTCCTCACGAGAGAGGCTTGTTTGCAGCATTAAGGTGGCGTTATAAAATCCCACATAAAACAGAGGGATACATAACATTCTAAATAAGCGTAAGCATGGCTTTACCTTGACACTTTGTCTTCCAAGAAGATACAAGGCAAGGTGGACTGCCTACCATGGCAGCCATCAGCCATTGTTTCAAAAGAAGAATTAANAAAAAAAAGAGCCTTGCAGCTCACCCATCAAAATTAACTCCCGCCCGATGAAAAATAACTCTTTCAGGGGAGGAGGAGGAGAAGGCAGCGCAGGAAGCTGATCTCAGCAGCGCGGGCGGGGCGGGGCGGGGGCGCGGACCGACGAAAAGTGGAGCAAAGACTCGCTGCTCACAGCCGGGCTTCGGCTCCGCGGCCAAATACCGCCGCATGACTGACATACCAGCGCTAGACACCAACACNCTGCCATGTTTTGTGCGTAACTAACTTCTTCTGATGAAGTTATTAAAAAAAAAGAGGGGGTGTGTGTGGGGTGTGTGGATTCTTCAGGGAAACAGTTGCAAGAACTGCGGGGCTTCTCAGGCTGAAACTAAACCTGACACCAAGCGGGGCTTTAACTCGGTAACGGCGTCTCCCGCCCTATGTGAACCTTCTCTCCCAAAGGCAGATGCTGATCCCGGCAAGGGCCCCCTTCCCGAGGGGATGGCAGGCCGCGGGAGCTGCCCCCCCCTCCGCCAGGAGGGCCGATCCTGTCCCCATCAGCCCCCCCGGCCTCTGCAGGAGCCGGGCTGCACCTGCCGCTCACCCCCGTGCTGTCTTCATGCTCCTCACGAGAGAGGCTTGTTTGCAGCATTAAGGTGGCGTTATAAAATCCCACATAAAACAGAGGGATACATAACATTCTAAATAAGCGTAAGCATGGCTTTACCTTGACACTTTGTCTTCCAAGAAGATACAAGGCAAGGTGGACTGCCTACCATGGCAGCCATCAGCCATTGTTTCAAAAGAAGAATTAAAACCCATAACAAAAAACAGCTCATCAATGGATCTTCTGAACACTCACCTGGACAGGATCTGATCTATACCTCTAAGCCAAAAGCAGACAACCTCTATGCGGTCACAGTTTTTCTAAATGGGACAGTAGAGACAACCATGGACAGTATTCCTGCTTAGACATTTGTCTTTCTTTCAGGTCTTAATGTTTTGCCTCATTAGCTTTGCACGGCAAGATCTGCAGGTATTTTGCACTTGTGGGTACAGAGGGGACACAGGACCAAAATAAAACACAACGGTAAGCTTAAGTCAAGTTCTTACACTTTCAAAAATCCTGTCTGACATCCCCTACGCTAGTACTGATGGGAGAAAAGAGAAGCAAGGCGGCCACCCAGCTTTATCTTTACCACTTTTTTCATGTATTTTCTCTTGTCTGCTCAATATAGGAACCTGTAGCATGTCTTTAGCCCATATTTGGAAGATCCCACTCTTGAAGATTATGAAACCTAGCAACTTTTAACAAAGTATTTAGTGACTCCTTTGAAATTCACCGTGCCTTGTTCACTTTTCCACACTTCTTCAAACTATGTCCTATACTCAGCAGCCAAATCAAGACTGAGCTGGAGACATAATCACACCTCTCTCCCTAACCCTCTGCAGAGCCTGATGGCCTTCACTTCTAACAGCAGAACAGACAAGACCCCTGCCTTCGTCTTCAGCCTTCCCAGTTCACAGCCTACCGTTGGTGAGTGCAGTTATATTAACTCCTCAGGCTGTAAGTTGAAGGTCACTGATGCAGACATACATCTCTATCTACAGCTACTCTGATGGAGCAGTCAGCTCTGACCAAGTGGATGCAAAGCCTCATTGCAGCAGTACCTTCAGGTGCTGCAGCATCGGCAGAGCCACAAGGAGACTAAAGGCAGCCTAAATCTCAGCACACAGGCTAGGCCAGACAGTGCACGAGCAGCAACACACCAGATCCTATCCACCTTAATCTCAATGCCATTTCTGTACTAGGGTCTGTGTAGTTTGGGACCTTTTTCCCTTTTCATTCATACACAGACACACTAGTTTCACTCTCAGGAGAACTTACTGTTCTTTTCAGGGAAACTCATAGCACTGGAGTAACATACAGCTGCTTCCTTACTAAGAAAACATAGTTTAAAGCCAGAACTATATCAGAACTGGGAATGTAATTTAAACACTCAACTGAATGGATTTAGTGAATACTAAAACCAAGAATCCACAGGACTTGTTTGGGGTATTATGCTGGCAATGGTGTGTGGACCAACAGCAGGCAAGGTTAAAATACAGGTAAAACTACAACTTCAGAGAAACAGCAAAGATATTCCCAAACCTTTTCTGATGTAATTAATGTTACATAAATGCCTGGGCTACTCTTCAAATCAAATCCAACACCTATACAGCATCACTCACTGCTCTGGGAGTCCACCACACCAGAGATAAATGAGCTCACAAGCCCACCTCCAATCCCAGGATTATTCTGTGTATTTCAGAGAAGCTGTTTCCTTCCTGCTTCACAGAAGAGAGATTCTACAGCACCGAGTTCTGTTTTTTCCCCTGCTATTCAAATTGATACTCAGTTTTGAAAGGGCACTTCTCATTTCTCACAAATACCAGCCAGGTATGCTGATGCTACAATGTATTAGCCTCCCTTCTCCCCTCTTCTTCTTCAGTTCAAGTACACATGTACACCAGTGAGAGTATTTCATTAGATACAGAAGAGCAGAGTCTGGCACTCTTGACATGACAGCCCAAGACAGTTTATTCCAGCGACCTAGAGAACACCAGAAGCACTTTACAAAAAAAAAAAAAGTATTCTTACTTACTGAATAAAAATCATTAACCAGTTCGTGAGGTTGACTAACAAATCACTTAGCACACATCTTTAACTTCAGCAATGCACATCTTTAACAACAGAGGCACATCTTTTTAACTTACCTATCTTGACTTAGTAACAAACTAAAACACTCTCATACATGTTCTGAAGTAACTTGCTATTATATATTTTGCAAACCATTTTTAGTAAGTGGAAGACCTTCCTCTATCAGCCCACTTCAGTCTTTCACTATTGAAAGCACTTCATCTTTAAGATGACAGGTCATAAGAAGAAAAACCTGGAGAGGCATTGTCTAAAGTATTGCATTTTTTTCAGTACAAAAAAACTCCTTAAGCCTGCCTTTATACACAAGAAACTTCCTTGAAAAAATAGAGTGGCATCTGCTTGTACTTCAAATAATTATTCTCTGCTTCTTTGCCCCTCCCAAGTTTCCTTGACTGAGGTCATCAAAGTAACAAGTACATTTTAAAATCAAAGTTTACCATTTGTAGGATTTCAGGGGCAGGACCATGAAAGTCATTATTAAGCAACCATTCTTCTCAAAGTGAAACGGTTTGTGCTTAACACTACCAAACAGTCAGACTTCTGTCATTATCTTTGCTGGCTAGTGTTATTACCCTGTCCAGAGGTCTCCAACTTCAGCATAGATACAGCATTGCATCAGCAGTTTTTACACTGCAGTCGTTATTTCCTACAGGCCTGCAGAAGTAACTAAGTGGATTAGTCCATTGTTGGTAGGTGTACACTTATTTTTCAAACATCGGTATAATCTACAGGACACTTCTTTAGTGTTTTTAAACTAAAAAAAAAATAAATGTAAACCCACTACTTTAAATTGTGTCAGCTTTTTTCTTGCAGAATACCAGGTTTTTTGAAAGTTTGAAAATGGTCATGAAAAGGTATAATTGAACATATAATCAGCCTTTAGGTTTTTATCTTGTCTAGTAGCTATCTCAGAAAGAAGGCATGAACTAGGAAGTACCAAACACCTACAAGTGTACACACTCTTGTGCTTTAAACTCATTCACATACACCGCAAAGTCCAGGCACTTACAATGTTTAAACATTAACTTAAAATTTTTGTATTGTTTAAGCTACAGTTGTCAAAATTCATTGATGTGTCACCCCCCACAATATAGGCAGGTGGAGAGCAGGCACCAAATTGCCTCTCTATTTATTTAAAACAAGCCTACCTGAAGATAGTTTGATCACAAATTTACTCACTCCCTCAGCACACCTTCCTTCTCCTGAACTGACATGAGAAGATTTCTCCTGGCCTGTTACTCTGGTACTTTATGAGCAATAATTTTATTAGAAAGTGACCAAGATAGGGAAGACCCGTTGAAAGAAGGTGCAAAGGGGAAAAAGTAACACTGATGTATCTTACATGGTTGAAAGCTTTCTCCTGATAACCAGCAAGGAAATATAACAGCAAACAATCAAGGAAGGAAACAAACAAACATTTTGAGAACATATTTAAAACACTCCAAAACTTAACCTGGAAGTGACTGTCAATAAAGACATCCAAACAATTCCCCTATCAATCATATTTGCAATACCAGTCTACTATTGTGATCTAGCCTCCTGTAAAATTCACAAAAGAATTGTGCTCACATACAGAGTTTGCAGTAACATCAATAAATTATAATCTCCACTGAAGCTCCATATTTTAGTCCAATCCCATGAAGAAATACTATATTAATCACTAAATCTAAACAAAGTCACTACTTGGCTCAAAATGGATACAATCGCCCAATCCAACGCTTACATAACTCTGCAATACCACACAGTTAACATAACACTAAACAGATAAATTAATTCATAAAACATTCCAGAACACACCATCAACAATCTGTGTATTCAGAAATAGCAAAATCACCACTTTAATGATTCCTAGATCTCAGCATTTCTTAGAAGCTGCATCAAATATTTTCATATATGCACATGTACACACCAAAGCTTTCTAAACTGTGTAGTACATTAACAGCACACATGCAACAGCGTATGTCCATCACCAGACACTGCTTCATTACCTACTACACACATCCACACATGACAAGTGTCAGAACAACTTCAGGTACAAATATCATACATAAATAAAGCATAAAATACTCAAACCAAAAATCCTACCACAAGCAGCATGCTTCTCGGTCTTATACCTTCCCCACACTCTTATCCTGAGAAGTCAAATCCCAGTTCTTCTCTGCTATAGGTGGAAGGTGCTCAGATGCTACACAGAACATGGCAGAATAAAATTCTAACGCTGTTGGCCCCTTTTTAGCTTTATTACCAGAACAAGATATTGGCATGTTTAGAGATGCAAAAGTTGCTTCTCACAATATAAGATCACATATTACCTGTAGCACAAAAACCCCACCACACTTCCAATATCAAAATTTCTTAAGATTAGGAGAGGTTAGTCTAGTTTTTGCTTTAAGAATAATGAGAGCTGTTCTCCGTGAGATTAAAATGCAAAACAGACTTTTAAAAAGAAAACTGCATTAGTATAATCTTCTATTTCTTAGTTCTCCTATCAGAAATGATTTATTAGACAGACATATAATTTGTTTTTTAAAACAACAGAGTTTTCTTCCTAGATGTACTGCTGCAATATTCTGTAAGCATATTCTTAAAAGAGATGCAAAGGTTCAAAGAGCAGTTGCAAAGAAAGCTATTTCACTCTGCTAATTTGCATCAAGTTTTATGGTTCCTATCCTCCCTCCTAAATGGAAAACTAACTGTGATAAAACATCAAGCTCAATTAGAAACAGCCACTACACACAATTATTTATTTGAATTATTTCCCTTAGAGTAAGTGTAATTGTTTTTACAGAATCCTTTAGGGTTTGGGCCAAAATTGTCATCTTTTCTTCAGGGGGGAAAAAGCAAAAAACAAATAAACAACCAAAACCCTACTTTCTCCAGCTTCACATCTCATTCACCAACTACTTAACTGAATTCAAATCCTTATACACATAAAAATTGATCTTTCAAATTTAATTATTTTAATGAAATGCTGGAAAACCACTATGGCAGCCTGAGTTCTGCATTCAGTATACACTTGTGATTTTCTTCAGGTTACAGAATTAGCTTGCACATCAGAAAGCCCCAGTTCGGCATTTACTTGAATATTAATAATTAAGATAGCCATCAAGTACAACGTGAGACTTCAGCACCAGAAGTGGAGCTCAGATTTTTGGAACTTGGCCCCACTGGTATCACATTTGCCAAAATCCTGAAGTTCAGCTTAATTTTGGGCTGTAATCTATGATCTGTTCCTTTTAGATTTAAGGGACAAAAATCTGACAGACTTCTGCAGGCACAGGAAGAAGTTGGTGAACAAAGTGGGCAAGATTCAGAAAATAGGAAAATGACTTAAAGAAAGGTGTTTTGTCCACATCTGTGGACAACTGGCAGCTGTGCCAGCCATGGCAGGAGATGCGAGCAGTTGCTGTGGCAGCACCAAGCACGAGAAGGTGTGAGCACAGAGGAGAGGTCAGGTCCCTGCAGGTGGGCTGCCAGCCTGTTCTTGGCACATCCACATTATATTTTCCTCCATAAACGTGCTTTCTAGAAAAGTGAGCAGAGGAGCAAAAATGTCAGGAAATAATTTTTGCTCAGTTTTACTTAAGAGCAAACCCAGCCTGACCTGTACCTGTCCTTACACTATTTTAGCCTACAGCTGCTCTCCCACCTCTGCAGCCTCCCCTCCCACCCTTGCCCTCAGGCAGCGGGGGCTCAGGCACCCCACCCGACCTAGGGGTGCCTGTCCTGCTGCAGGGGCACACCACCACACACCACAGCTCTGGCAACAGCAAGGCCTGGCGGAGCCGCTCCTGGGAAGCAGAGGTGCTAGGAGGACGGCTGGCCCCAGCCAAAGCAGTCGCAGCTGTGAGCAAGGACAGAGGACTCCTCCCTGGAAACATGAGAGGGGGGTTATGCCAGCAAGAAAGCCCCGTGGAAGTACAGTACCCAACATGCAAATCCAGCAACTAAAGTAAATTTTTCAACCATCTCTGTGGATTTACGAGATGCCACCCCATCTTTAGCTGTTCTTTTGTTTTACCAACAACTACTTCCTCTGAATGACTGCAAACGAATTGAACTCAAGGTGCTTCTGCAAAATCATTAATTAGCTTTGGCTAATTAAAAACTCACTTTAAAAAAAAATGACCATATTTTTTCATCTCCAGTAACAGGTGTTGCTTAGGATTTAATATACAAGAGCAAAGTATTTGCTGTAACATCTCTCATGATGATGCCCACTCTTATCCAAAGACCTGACACCAACGCTGGACATGTGAATCAGTGGCTATCAGATGGTCTTCTCTAAGTAGGAGTTTCTCTATATTTTGTTAGCATACTTTCTAAAACTTAATGCGTAATTTTTCTCATTCAATTAAAAAAAAAGACATTTTTTCCTCCTCTGGTCTGTGGTTTTCTCTACAGTGTTTGTGTGGGACTCCAAAGCTAAAAAAATGTTTCTGTTATGCAACACTTCACTTTACTATGAAAGAACACAAAAGAGATTACCAACATTGAAAACTGAGATTTTACTTTAAACATGCAACCCCCTCCAAAAAAACCTGAACCAAACTTTTTTTCACATTCTAGGTTCAGCCACCAAAAGTCAATGCACTATGTAAAGTATTGACTGATGCATGTATAAATACAGTAAACCTCTTAACCAATGAAAATCATACAGGTTTCTCGTTTTCAAGTCTAAAACACAGCAGTGAGACACCATAGAAGAGGGTAGGTCCCTTCCTGCCACTCCAGCATGAATGTAAAGAACACAGATACCAATCTACATGTGAACTACCTGCCTATATAAATACAAACATAGTAACAGCATTAATTTACTGGCCCTTCTGTAACATGCAAGCACCTTTTTGGTTTTTTGTTTTGAATTGACAGGAAGCAAAGGTTTAAGCTAGGCCACTTGTTACCAAAGGATGCAATGCTTTAGAGATCCAAACTATATCCTTGGTCTATGCAGAGGAGCAACACACACTCTAGTTGCTACTGTAAAACACTGGCTTGCCAGCAACACAAATTCTCCTATTCCTGCATCTGTTCTGCACTCCTTGAGTTAAACACAGGTTAAACATAACAGCTATTTACATGAACACCTCATGCTGTGAAATGTGGTGGCTGCCGACCTGACCTATTGCTACTTCAAACTGACACAGAAAGGTACGATGGCCCATGGGAGACAGTAAGACTTCCATCTGCTGCTCTTTAACTTTAGAGAAGTCATTGGCTGTGTCCCTGTGTCTCTCACCTACCGAACAACCACTGCTGCTCTCTGGAACACTGTCTGGTACAGCCTGGAAGAACGAAGAAGAGCAAAAGCAACTGCTAGCTTTGGTGCTGAACAGACAGAGAAAGGCCAAGCGCACTCCTCTAGGAGAAAGAGGGTGCTGTAACAAGCAACCTGGAGAAGTTCAACACCTTCTCCAACATTCACATTTTTGTCAAAGCGATTCAACTGCTATCATTTGATCTTCTGACCTGGGTGTAGATGTGGGTTACGAACTTGGCTGCACACTTGTAGACCAATGCAGTATACAAACCACAAAGACATAATAAATCTCCATCAATTAAGACTTATTTAAATCTTCAGCACACTAGATCCTGTATTGATTTTTTTTTTTAATTTTACTTCTGCTATGAGAGTGGAGGGAGGATGGGGTAAAACATTAAGCATGGCCTTGAAGGATTATACTGGTATAACAGCACAAGGCTTGGCCCAATAACTGGAGCACTAATTAGTCAGTCAGAACACTTACAGTTTCTTTTAATTTGGACAGACCCCACTTCCCTGAAGTCACTAGAAGCCCAGCTTTATCTATTTAAGCAATGGGTACTAAACAGATGCTAAATTGACTGATACACACTAGATAGTTTAGGTAAACACAGGTAACTTGGCCTCAGTGTTGACTTACTTCTGTATGTCACATACATTCCCAAGGACTCATTACAGCTTCTTTAAGGAAAGGCTGAAAAGCAGGACAAAAATTCTACCCTGAGCACCAAAGGCAATACACTCATCCTCCTCTGCCACTCCTATAAAACCCAAGAACAAGCCCTCTAACAAGCAGATCTTATCCCCAACTAGTTTGCACTTTCAACAACAACTAAGCTTAACATCAAAATAAATACCAAGTTAGTTGAATAATAATTTCCCAAGAGAAAGTACTGTTTTCAACATCCAGTGATAGAAAAGAAACCCGTAACAGGATTTGCAACTTGCTATGTAGGAGGCAAGCAGGAGGAGTTGTTACTGCAGCCTAACCAGATTTCATATATCGAAGGAATGTCCAAGACGTGCCCCCGTTGCATACAGTACCAGCTATCAGTGACTGGCCCCAAAGACTCCAGACAGACAGTTTCAGCAGCCTTACATTCACTCCTAGACACAGAAACCTAATTTACACCAACTAACTGAGTACAAGGAACTAACTACAGCAGCTCAGCCCAGCTCTGTAGGAGCTAATTTACCCTTACTTGATCCAAGCTAAATTAGTGTGCACTTTGCTCCATGCTATCACTGCCAAACCACTTCTGATACTTTTTCTACCTTACTGAAAGCATACTCTGGTAACTACAAAACACAGTGGTCTACAATGTAGACACGCCCTCAAGGTTTGAGATTATGCCAGGTTTCATTGATAGGTTGGATTTCAAAATGCTACATCTTAACAAGGTGCTTCTAAAAAGCTGGTAAAGAACCTTTTGAGGGTTTTTTGGGGGTTTGTTTGGTTTTGGACATTTTTTTTAAGACCCTGTATACTGCACAGCCAGCTCTTTAGATCTCAAAACCCATCAAATTCAACTGCAAACAAGACTTGGGAAGGATGCAGAAAACTCTTGGTTTTGTTAGTAAACCAGCAGTATATTTGCCTGTTGGTCTGATTGAACTCCTGAGCTGTGTTGGGCGTTTACCAGAGGCCAGCAATACTCTGCATTTCCAAGGAGGTCACTGAAAAGAGAAAGAACTCAGCACCTCGGTAGGGGATCTGGTGGATAGGATGACTCCAATTGTCCCTGAATTAACGAAAATCAACAGAATAGTTGAGACATTCAAGACAGGGTTTGGCAGACATGGAGGGAAGAGCCTGGTTTTCCTGGAAGAAGATGGCTACACTGGAGAAGCACACATCCTGCATAGTCCTCTCCACCTCCATTTCCCCTAGTAGTTTTGTGATTAATCTGGAGTCACACAGCAATTGCCATCAGTTGCCAAACTATTCAGTCATCTTTACTAAGCCTCCCAGTTCACTGTAATAATTTTAAGTACACCACAAAGCAAGAAGTATCTCATATCATTTATTTATCACTGCTGAGAAACACATCACAGTGTCCACCGTTCTCTAGAAAGTGACTGCTCTGCCCAGTAAGACATACGTCACTATGCACTCTACAGCCTTTTTCTGTATTGACTCTATGGTCAAAATAAAGCAAGTGGCTTGCATTACTCTTTCTACTCCTGGTATTATCACAATCACTGACTTCTCGTGAATAAAGAAACTTAAGAATCAAGCTTTACTTTGATATATTATTCTGAACATGCAGCGGTAACAAACTCTGCAAGCCACACCAAGGTCCACATATTTGTAGCATACAGGGACTACATTTAAAGAACACTGGTGAACACAGACACCTTGGGTAATACATGATCTTAGTTTAAAACTGATTTCTTTCATCAAGTCAACGTAAGTGACCTGTTGCTTCTCACTGAGTTGCAACGGGAATGAGGCATCTATCTCACTTGTGTGACTGAAAATTTCAAACAGAAGTAATGGCAGATATAGCTAAGTTTTCTTCAATAAGCACCAACTGCTTAATAATTCACAGCTGATAGTAATTTAATTTAAATTCTAACTGATAGTCAGTCGAATCCTATTGGTACACAGCTCTGTAAATCATATGCCTTTTCAACGGCACAGAACACATTTCGGTAGTGTGTTCATCAAATGCTGAATCCTTGCTTGATTATTTACTTTCCTAACCATTATTTCAGGATGCTTACGTAAGAACTACAATTATTTTCAAATTAGAGGCAAGTGAAAGGTGTAACCATTGAAAAAAATCACAAAATTTTCACTTTGAAATTATAAGTATCATCTCACTGCACCCACTAGAATTCTTCATGTCTGTCCTAACAATAAAGATTTTCCTAGATTTCATGCCTTCCTGCAAACAGCGATATCAAAAGAAATGCTACCGAAGCTCTCATATTGTGGCAAGACAATGTTATATGCTACTTCTTTATGGCAGCTGCTGAAAACATTCATCTCTACACCTCGTCCCGTCACCCCTGTCAGTAACACAAGGTGTAGGTGTTTTATTGGACAATGTATGCTAGTGAAACAGGTCTGTAAGTCACTATTGAATTGATTTCAAATGTTCTCCAGTTGCTTCCATCATTGCTAGAAAAAGAAACAACACTATTTCATATACGAGCATGGAAGAATTTTCACTCAATTCACCTCATATGGCTATTCCAGATATCCCCATCACAAATGCTTAGATTCTTTTCCTACAGCATAGTAACAAGCCATTGACAGCAGGAAGGAAGAAACTGAAACTTTGTGTAAGAGTTGAATTATTTTTACTCCTCAGATCTATCTACTGGTTAAGAAAGCTACCTATTCTCAATTTCACTTTAGTCCTACTGAATTGCATTGTCTGTCCACACAAACAGGGTTGTCCGAATTCTCAAAGACTGAAGTAGCAGAGAATTCCTTTACTTCCACAGCCCCTCAGCCTTGGCTGCTGTGTCCCACCTCATGATGAGCATTCCCAAGATGTCAAGGTGAATTTGCAAGTTAAGAGACACTCACCACCAATTTGTTAACCTGTGAACCTCACAAGCCCTCGAGTTCCTGCATAGCGTCATCCCTGCCCTCCATTCACAGTGATGCATGTTACAAACAAATTACCACCATCAAGTGAAAATAAAGGTCCTTTTTGTTGACGAAGAACACTTGAACTTTCTCTTCTGAAGTAAGATTCTCCAGTACAGAATTCTGTTCATTTGCCCATATTATTTAAAAGTCCAAGAAACACCTACACAAGGTGGGGTTTTTGCAGTTTTGGTCTAACTTGCTCATAATTCAAATGCATGCAACTAGTTTTACTCTCCTTCAGACTACAGCTTTAGTATCAAACAGTTAGCTCCTGGCCCCTTGTGGGACTCCATGGATTGCCCTGAAAGCTTGTTTCAGCAGCAAACTAGTCAGTTAAAAAAATAAACATTCAGGAGTTACTTTCCACTTTCCTTGTGTTTCACCACTGTGAACATTAAAATAAGAGAAACATATTTATGGAGAGGGTATGCCATTCTGAATATTTTCTGGTTCATTATTCCTAGCATTGTTTATATGGTTGAACTGCTAGATTTAGTAATCTCATGGATGGCGTTTTAAATATTTAAATATCTGTCAAGAATTCTAAGTTTTGGAAATTGATGCATCTAAGTTTAAAGTAACACTATGATCAAATACCTGTCACCAGCAGTAAGTTTCACATATTTGAAATAGATTCCACACAGAAATAATATGAATTTAGGCTGAAAATCCTTGCAGTTAGGTGCAATTTTGAAACCCAATAATATCACTTTTACAAGGAATTATGCATGTGCTTAACTTTTAATATGATAACGTCCAGTTCTCCTAAAAGATCTGATTCCACATGATTTCTTTTTAACTGCAATTTTACTATTTCATGTTTTTCTTCTCCTCATACCCCTCCACCCCTCTCATACACAGACAACCTAATGAATCAGTGAAGTTCTCCAAAGAAGAATGAGACAACTGTAATGTAAGAAGTTTTTCAACACAGTAACAAGCAGGTGAAGATCTGTAGATCTCTGTCCTCATGTCTTACATGTCGTCTACTGCCCCTCAGACAGGTAACTTGTCACAACTGCTTCAGGGAGGTACAAAAGACAACAGCAGCTGCAAACAGTAGAGAAGAGATGAGGCTCTCTCTGCTGCTGCAGACTTCAAAAATGAAAAAGCACAGAGTGCAGATGATGTGCCTCCATGAACCCAATCAACAGCCTCAATGAACCTGCTCCTTTCTATTCTTGCAGCTAAATCATCTATTACAGATGCATAGAAAAGCAAGAAGTCAGGGAGCACTTCTTCCTCCCATCATCCCACAATTACTTCACTGAACCTGGTGGAGATCTAACATGCTGTGTACTCTATGTCAACTTCAGCAAACTCAATTCCTTGGAACTTCCTCTGGTAAAGGAAAAACTGTCAACAGACTCAAAACAGGAACAGTTCTTCCTAACATCACAAGCAAATCATCTCTGGTAAAGGCCTTAGTAGCTCAAAAATAAACTCAAGAACAATAATTACAGATCCACAGCCAAAGGAAATACAGCAGGAATGTCCTCTTTCATCCATAAGCAAAATGCCTTTTTTGCTGAGGAGTGAAACAATGTCAAAGTGTCAGGCAAGGAATCAAGTCAGCACAGTACACCTGAAGGTGTGTTCTTGAATAAAAAGTTCTACAATGTCACAAGCTTCCCTGGTAACTTCACAAATGGGGTTGTCTCTGATAGTCATCATATCCCTACCCCTCCTTATCTCCTCCTATATACTCTTTAAGTCCCAGTAGCCATACCATTAACTTAAAAGCCAAAGTTCGGAGGTGTCCATGACAACCTCTGACCACACCTCAGCTCCAGGGCTGAGAATCCCTCCCAGACTGAGCTGTGTCTGTGCCCTGACTGTCTGGAAGACATGAAAATGTTCTTCACAGTTATCCCTACACATCCCATTGTCCACTACAGGAAACCCAGAATCAGAACTGCAGGGCATACCCTGCCCACCCCAGATACAGCCAATACCTTGCAAGGACATCCCAGGTACCACTATACTCTTACCTCACTCTGGGTATTAGGAATACAGGCATCTCTTTGTCATGAGCTATTTGGTTCAGCCTTCTCCCTGCTGTGGCACCATGACATTAAGCCAGTCTCGCTGTAACTGCAGATGTGTACTTAAGAGCCACCTTCAGTCCTTGGCTACAGAGAAAAGACGACTGCATGCTCTAGCACCAGAATGGATCACATCCAACACCCACCAAGTCTCAATAACATCATAAAGCTTGAGAGAAAAATACAGGACCCTGCAAGAAATTACACTTTGATGCAAGTGAACCATATCCTGCCATATCCTCTCATTCCCATTTTATTTCTCTACTAGTCCTATATTCTCCAGTATTACCAATGCAGCAGGAAGATCCCTGAGCTAACCTTCTGCTTGTCTAAGTGCCCATAGCAGCCTAACTGCAGTATCAAGCAGCTGAGCTACTACCTTGTTATTCAGGGTGGTTTGAAACGAGTGGCACCACAGACACACTTCTCATACCTTCACCAGAAATCCTCTTCTTGGCAAGTATAACTCAGTTGGTTCTGATAATAACAGCACTCCCAAGCAGCAGCAGACTGAAAAGGACCTGATGATTTTCAGTTCTCATTCTTGTCCACAGCATCCTGAATACCAGCAGTGAGAAGTGATCAGCACTAACTCTGCTAAAAGCTGCAAGTTCTCTAAGGAGCCAGAAGCATCCAGTTCAGGTCAAACAAGCGTCATGGCACGGCTTCAGCCTGGTTCCCATCTGAAACACTACTCCATAGCTGTCAGAGTAAGATTTGTTTTACTTTTTGTCAGAATATTTATTTTTCTGCAAAAACATTATTTGATTTTTGCAAACTTTTTTTGAGGAAGTTTTCCAAGCAGTTACACAAATTAATTACTTCATGTATTAAATGGAAGAAGTAGTATTTAAAAAAAAAAAAAAAAACAAATTACTATTGGGACACTTACCCTTTCTATTTTTATTTTATCTATACCATTATTGATCTCCTTTTGCTGTTAACTGTTTCATCTTACATTTTAAGGAGGGAAGAGGAAAGTTCTGATTGTAATTGTCTCTATCTCTTGAGAAACACCTCTAATAATCACTCAGGTTACAGAATTTACAAGTTTCTGTACGTAACAAGTCTTACCAGATTTCCAAGAGGAATCTCGCTGCTTCACAAACTGGAATACACAATCTGATCCATCTTTACCAACTGTTTCATTGATGCCAAGCCACAACAGCTCAGTCAGAACTGTGCACGTGCCCAAGGATCTGTGCAGGATCCTATATGTCACAGTGCAGGATCAAGTCCCTGTAAGACTAGCTGCATATAGGGTTTCAGTCCTAGAACTGCAATAGCTCAGGGACACTGCTATTACAGAAGCATTGTGTGACTGGGCCCTACAATAATCAAGTATATAATGATCTTTGTCATCTCCACAACTGAAGCACGATTCTTAAAAACCAAACAAACAGAAAAACTTCTGTATTTGTGAAATAAAAATCAATTCTTTGGACAGACAGCAGGACCAACATTCTTCTGGCCAAGCTCGTTAAGATCTATAGACTGTTTCCCCATTTTGTGTTTTGTTGGGTTTTTTTAAAGTTGTTTTTCAGGGTTTTTTTGTTTTCCCTTGAAGATAAATATTTCTATTCTAGTAAATCTCTCTCATCTCCTTCATGGCCCTTGTCTTAAAGATAAACCCAACACAGGAAAAACTCAGTCCAAAAGATGCAAGTTTGGCAGCATTTAAAAAAAGATACGCAGTTCAAAAAATTGATAGTGCTAGCTGAAACTGTAGAGCAAGGATGGGGGATAACCTGCTCAGGATCTACTGATTTTTAACAATTATCTTCTTAGCTTTCTGTCATTTTATTTCACAGTATAGCACACAGATGGCTGCACTGAGAAAGTGGAACATGCTTAAAACCCTTAAACCCCATGTTCATCACCGAAGTCCACAGCTCTGAACAGTTCTAGCATAAGAAAAAAAACACACGAGATCCATGGATTCTCAGTCTAATCTGTTTTAAAAGACAATCATTAGGGTCTCTTGTTACTGGCCTACTATGAAACTAGTTTAAACTTGGGATATGAACTAGAAAGGTCTGAAGCATCTCCCATACGAGGTCTGTCAGAGAGAGTAGGGTTTGTTCAGCCTGGAGAAGAGAAGGCTCCGAGGAGACTTACAGCAGCCTTCCAGTACCTGAAGGGGGCCTACAGGAGAGATGGGGAGGCACTCTGTATCAGGGAGTGTAGTGAGAGGACAAGGGGTAATGGATATAAGCTAAAAGAGGGTAAATTTAGACTAGACATTAGGAAGAAATTTTTCACTATGAGGGTGGTGAGACACTGGAACAGGTTACCCAGGGAGGTTGTGGATGCCCCATCCCTGGAGGTGTTCAAGGCCAGGCTGGATGAGGCTTTGAGCAACCTGGTCTAGTGGAGGGTGTCCCGGCCCACGGCAGGGGGGTTGGAATTTTATGATCTTTAAGGTCCCTTCCAACCCAAGCCATTCTATGATTCTGAAGTGCCCCACAAAACTCTACATTGCTACAATGCCAACTTCCCAGACTAATGCCAATCTTTAGAGCAATAAGGTCAAGCTAGAGAGCTTAACTGAACACTGAAATATGTAAGTAGAGACCTAGCCTTGCCTAAGAAGGTCTTTTGAGCAGTAGGACATTTATCTCATGCCTGGAACAAGCAAAAATATATTTCTATCACCTCCACACATCTCGGACAACAACAGAACATGCTCACATATCCTTGCAAAAGTCACTTCCAAAGTAGTAGGAAGAACTGAGGGCAATATCCACACAGCACTTGCTTAACAAGAAACCCTCAGTTGGAAAACGAGACACAATGTCCGACAGCTCCGACCTACAAGATTATGTTTCTACCATGCAGAACAAGCTCTTAAATGTAGACAAATTATCAACTGAACTCAGTTGCTAATAGATTTGGTAAGAGTTTGCAAATATTTAGCCAGTAAGCCTGAAATCTGACAAATAATACGGTTCATTGCCATTTTTTTCACCCCCTAATATGGAAGAACATAATGTGCACATACACAGGTCAGAGGTTTTAGTAACAAATAGGTAGCTGGTGTAAAAAACTTTAACAGCAACATAGAAACTTGCAGGAAGTTCAGGAGTTCTGTACTTGGTTCTGCCACCAGTCATGTGGCCTTACCTGAACATCCCTGGGTTTACTCTGCAATCTGCAAAATGGGGGGGAAAACACTGGCTCTGAAATGTTTGTAAAATGTAGTTAGTTGATGCTTGTAAAAGTACACAATAGGAGAGCAAAGTGTTATTACACACACTAATAATGTGTTTAACAAAATATGCAACACATACATGATAACACCACCTGTGTTCTACAGTACACACTCTTAGAAGACTTTGTTTATACACCTGTTTAGAAAGTGAATTGTTTTGACTCTCTGGTAGGATGAAATGCTAACAGTCAACCTGAAGTCCACCTCTCTAGAGAAAGAAAGACATTTTCTAGATCTTCACAAACATTAAACCAAATTGAGCCCCAGTGTAAAATTTTCCCCAAGTATTACAAAACCACCACAATTAATGCAACTGCCACTCTACCCTATGATAGAGCCAACGCATGGTAATAAAAAAAAATTAAAAATCTGGACAACTCTTCTCAACTTTCTGTCCTCATACTCAGCACCAAGTTTTTCTTCCAGAGACTGCACAACACATACAAAGGCAGAAGCCATCACCATCCCACACATTTGTAAATGGAGAAAGAGAGAAAGACAGAGGAAGCGATCTGCCCAAGATCATGAAGCAAGTTAATGGTAAAAACTGCAGCACCAGACAGGTTTCTTTTTTTTTTTCCCCCTTTTCCATCCAGTACAATTTTCATCCTTTGCCAGAATCCCAAAAGGAAGTGCTAACCTTTTCTTTGCTTGCTAAAATGTAAGTGCAGAACTGGAATGTATTTTCACCCATCCCTCTGAATGTGTTTCAGCTTAAATAGTAAACTGTGCTAGATACAGTATTGCATATGCCCCAGGTTGTACTTCAAGAAGTTCATTTAGTGTCTGGCCCACATTTTACTAGAAACTCACTCCAAGATCACTCTTCTTCACTCCTAGCACCAGAGTACAATTTATGCATTATTCTATGAATTTGTCTACCTTAAAAAATAGTCTTGTTTCAGCTATACCAGAACACAACTGGAACAAGTACTATGGCACCAGGATGCTAGTCTGTACCTAGCAAGGGATTTTTTTTGTGTGCACACTTCACTTCTACACCAGTCATTATACCAGCACACCCCAAAGGGCAAAAAAAACAAACTTACAGAAATGCAAGCACACCCTTGCAAAAGGGATATTCCTGCTCTTTTTGGTCGCTGAAGCAAAAAAAGTTGTAGTTGCACACTGTTACCTTTATTCTAGGGTTACTGCATCCATGCTCATACTTTTGCCCACATTTGTACAACAGTAAAATTCACACCAATCACCAGTATCATCATACCAGCAAAGTACAGATGATCCTTAACGAATCTTCAGTGAGATTCATGAAGGTATTTCTCAAAAGTCAGAATTTATTTCCACTAAAGTCAATACCAAAGTTCTCACTGAACTCAGTGCGCCAGTGACTAGACCAAATGCGGAACAGCTGCTGGGTAAGAGCTTAGCTCCTTTTTGGATGGAAGGTGGGGGAAATCACATATATGACTAGTTGCCCCTGTCACTTTTGGGAGTATAGGGGGGAGAAGTACTTGGGAAAGTGACAGCATCTATTTTGCAGACGTACAATACTTTGCAAAGGATATTCCCCTGCAGCTTACCTTATACGAACTTGGGAATGCTTGGGCTGACAACGCACCTGCCTTTCCACTCCCTCTAAGCTTGGCTAAGAGCTGCCATGAAAGCAGTCTGCTTAGCAGTGACACTAGTTTGGTTCAGCAATAGCAGAAACACTTCTGGTTGTAAGGATACGATTTTCTGGAAGTTCCCAAGTATAAAAATGTTTAAAAAAAGACTGGGCTGTCATCTAAATATGGACTGGCGGTGGGATTATTTCACTAAATTGATCCACCTGACTAACTGTCCAAAGCAAAGGGGGAAAAGTGAGCTTTAATTGCAGTGATGGAACCAAACCCCCTCCCCCCCACAAATAAAAAACAGAAAGCAGTGAGGATGTCTCATGCTTCCAATCAAGTGTTACTGATGTAGTTGCGGCAATATTTTAAAGACACACTGCTACTAGCTGGTTTTGCCACAATCCCCGTGACTAATACAGCCAAATTCTGCTCAGCAGACTCGGTGGAATTGCACAAGGCTCACACCAGCTCTGAATTTAGACCAAAGTGAATTTTTATATCCAGATTTTTTAGTCTGACCAGTTGCAATGTAACCTAGCAGGAAAACCACTAAGCACATGCTGAGTAACAGGCTTCTCTGAGACATCTCAGACAGAACATCCCAAACATATCAATTCTACTGAGAAAATTTTGGCTCAAACACTTCTTTTCTGAATGGGAAGAAAGCCTCAACATTTTACATGGGGGGAGGGGGAGAAGCAAGTTATAACAAGAATAGTTCAATATTATGGAAATGCAATAACTATAAAATCAGCCCCACATTAGTAAAGCATTCTGTTTAAATACTTATGCTAAACAAGTGCTAATTGGCTTAGGGCAACTTCATAAAACATGAATGCTTCAGCAATAAACAGCTTCCATCAGAAAAGTTGCCTAAATATGCAACCACTTTATTTTGTTACTGATCTTGTACTGAATGTATGTGAAAATGAAAATGATAACCCTTTCAGCATAACTGATTCATTTTACTTTGACTTGTCCTCTTAAGAAAAAAGAGTAGGTAAACTCAGTAATTTTTCTCATTTCAATTATTTAAGGAAGGTGTTTCTTTTTTAAAAATTGACTGTTTTAAACATTTGTGACCTACAATAGCATTTTGACCTTTGCTTCAGTATTCATCTAATTTCTATTTAGCTTTCTAATCTTATCTTTTTATATTTAGTTATACAAGACCACAATAACTGTTGAGACTTTGAATATCCTACACATTTTTACAAAAGAATATAGAAAAACAGGACAAAGACAGGACCACCATGTTTGCGCTGGAGAGAGAAGGCTATAAAAACACTTCTTGAAGTGTGTAACTCTTCCTTCAAGGGGGCAGGGGCAAAATTGCAATATATGAGTAGCCTGTATAACTGTGCCACCAGGCTGCAGGCATACTCTATATTTCTGAGCACAACCCTTCTACTACCCAAGGTCTAACTTCACCTTCCTTACTGGTCATGTATACTGCTACACAGTTCCCCTGCTGCAGAAAAACTGGGTGGAACTGCAGTCAGTACATGTTATCAAGCTCTTTGACTCTGCCCAGATGCTATTAATATTTTGGTAGGGTGGGGGTTAGAATTTTTTACCCGTTAGCCCAGAGAGTGTTTCTGACATATTTACCAATATTTACCAATATCTTTATTTTTCCTTTCTCTTTCTTCATCTAATACATCAGTAATACATTCAGTATCCAGTAAGCAAGTTGGTTTCACTTTTTGGTTAATGAACACCAGTGATGCTAGATTCATTCCTGGAAGTTATGAAGTCCCCCCTCAACCACTGAAGTCACAGTCACACAGCACATAGTCTGGAAGAAAGCTTGCAACAGCAATTTTCAAATAATAAAAGGGTTTTTATGTTAATGTTTTATGTTATCTGTGTAAATACATGAGTATCTGTTGATCTATATCTGCTAAATGCTACAGAGAGGTCTAGCTCCCACAAAAAAAGGTTAATATGGTGACAGGGTCACCTAGTGAGCTACTCTCATTCCTTAATTGTGGAAGATTCTGCCCAAGGAATCCGTTATTACAAACAAACTTTAGATAATGGATACTGAAGTTGCTTGACAAAATAAGTTCAGGTTAACAGAAACAGATACAGTTACAAATTAATCCTTTCTGACAAGGAAAACTGACTCAAATTTCAATCAGATGATGCTAAATGTGTTTCAATAAAAATACATAATTGTAATTTACCTTTAAATTATGACAAACCAATATTAAATTCTACTGTAGTACTATACAACTCAATTTATATTAAATTAAAATAAATTACAGATGTTTGATCTGTAAACGAAGTTCAAATACTGAACAGGTAAGTCTTCATCGAAAGACTAAGAACAAACATTAGGTTTAGAACTAAGTTACCTGAAAGAAGTAACTTCCACTACATTTGCACAGAAAATGTCTTTGCTCCATGAGTAACTTTGTGGAGTTTGGTGTAAAGTCGAGAAACTAACTGGGAATTGAAAAAGCAAGATCACTTATTTTCCTCCTCATCTGAGAAAGCAAAGCAAAGAACTTTAGAGTTCTACTAGTTCTAAAAGCTTGCATTTGGTTACAGCAAAGTCAGTTACCTCATTAGGAATAATACTTTACTTATACTTTAAGCATGAACTCTATTTGCATTAACTTGGGTGCAGATGTGTGTTTGTGCATGAGTGTCTTTTTTAAATAGGACATTTTTAAAAGCCACCACTAAAAAAAAAGCATAATTTGTCATGTTCTGAATCAAAACTTTCTTAACAGTTGCCATCTAAAGAAATGCATGCAAGCCATGTAATAACTTAGAAAGTGTGCAGGCATGGAGTGCATCCTCTGAACTAACAAAAAAGTTGTGCCAAATTTAGTGTAAAGGTTATATTTAGCAACATATTTTAACAGTCATCTACCAATAGAGATTGTTTCTGAGAAAACAAATACAAAAATACCAAAGCAAAGTGAGATTAAAAGCATCAATTTAAACCAAGTGTTTATTAACCAAAATCACTGTTTAAATCAGTTCAATAGGTTTAACTGGAACGCGAAGGCAGCAGACACGTAAGTGTAAATAGAGAGGGGCTGACAAGGGCCGGGAATACAAGGTGCAGAAACCTCCCTGCTTTCACTCTGCCTGCTCCCACTCTTTCCTTCAGCCCTGCTCAATTTCTGCAAAGCCTGCTAGCGCTCCACAGAACACCATCCCCCACTCACAAAGATTTTTTTTCTCTCTAGGATCCTTGAGTAAGAACACATACTGTCCTCACTGGAAGACCTGCATGCACTGTGCCCTTCTCTCCTGCGACCGACTGCACAGGGATGTCTGTGGTGACCACCCCACCTCCCGTTCTGATTTCTCTCTACCGTTGTTCTTCACTTATGGAGACAGAAAAACTTCAAATGCAGCCCTGGAGGTCCATCCAGGAAAGCACAACTGCACACAGAAACTAGATCACTCACAGCACAGAAACCAGCAGGACAATTCTTAGACAAAACACAGTACCTGGACAGCTTTCTCAGGTGCTTCCCTCCCTGCGCTCCCAGCATCCTCTCACTCGCTTTGGGCCCATCACTACACACTGCATGAAACAGAAAGCTCGACAGGGACATCCTCAGGAGTCTGCTCCACTATATAAATAAATAATCCGTTTCCTCTAGGCTTGTCTCTCAGGAGGGCAGGATCTTCCTTTGCTGATTAAAAACCAGGAAGACTTTGCAGGCACGCAGGCCCAAAGCTTTGTTCAGAGCTCCCACCTGAACAACAGGCCAGCCCCAAGTAACAGCAACTAAGTGGAGATTTCAAAACCTGCAACTCAGCATCCAGACCCCTTCAACAGCTTCCTCTGAAGGAAACTGAAGGTCCAGATTGTGGTGAGGGCCCTCACAGTGTAAGATTTTGCCTGGGCTACTTTTAACCATAGATTTTATTTAGCTTCTGCTGCTTTGATACACGATGGTGAGGTGAGACAGACAAGCACAAGCAAGCACATACAAGAGACAGAAAGAAAATACTGATTTACTACCAAAGGAAACACTTAAAAGATAATTTTCCCCTCACACACAGGCAATTCTCTCTCATATTAATGGGAAATGGACACATTCAACCAACTGTTACACTTAGCTATCCATAAGTTACTTCCCTTATTTAAGGTTTTCTATATTAAGAAATAAAATTTAAAAATTCTTCCCCTTGCTCTAGTTCTGATACTTATGCTCTTTATTTAGTCCAGCAGTTTTCAAAGAATGGCAATGGAGCCTACTCTTTTGGCACTGGAACCCATTTTTAGTGAATAAAACAGAGGAAGTAAATTGTGAACAGTTACTTGCATTAATATATTTGCTACCAGTTTTGTCAATGTTCATTTTGCAGACACCAAATTTCCCCCTATAACACCTCTGTTTCTCCAAAAGCAGCTGGAAATTAATGATGCTATTTTTATTTTCTTATTAATTTGTATGCCATAGCTCTGTAATCAGTGCTGGATCATGCTGCAATTTTGCGTACTTGTTTCAAAATATACTATGAGCACTTGATGACTGGTGTTTAACACGATGCATGAAAGAGTATCTCAAACAAATTAGAGGGAAGAAATACAAATAAAGACACTTCGCTTAAATTAAAGAAAAAAAATTACAGACATATTCAAACAAGAGGTCCCCTGAAACTCGCAAGTTTGTGGCATGTACAACTCCCTGATTAAAAGAACTGAGCCAATCAGGAAGTTCGCACTATTCAACATGAAATCTGAGTACAAAGAAACCTTTTGCAAAGAGAAAGAACATCTGAAGCCAGATTTACTAATGAAGTGGAGGTGATAATGCTACTTCTTTCCAAATCCATCATCTCCAACCATTGCTTTGCAGTACACCATAACGTTTTCTTTGCCTAGCCATATAATCAACTTGGGAAGCAAACATACTCGAACAAAATGGCACATGTGCCAAAAGATGTCTCATCTACCAAATGGCATTCTCACACTTTATGCTCTTCTACCCTCTTCTCATTTATGGCAACTCTGCGTATTTCAGTAATGCCTCTATTCCTAGCCCTTCCTGCACTGCTCATCATCAGGTCAGGGACTGCCTGTAAGCGCAGATCACCGAGTAAAGCAGGTGCATGACCCTGGGAGGACTATCAGTACATAAATAATTAAGAATAATGTGAAATCTGCAGCTTTCCTGAGAAATTACATGCCACCAGCAACTTAAAGCAGCAGATTTGTGAAGGGGTGCACATTGCTGCTACAGATCTGGTTCAGGCTTTTTGTTCAGGAATCCAACTGCACAGTTGTAGCTGCAGGATTGAGCTCTTCAGTCGTTGGCACATGACACATTCATGTCCCTGTACTCTACCCCTTAGTGAAGGAAAAAAAAAAAAAAAAATCAGCATGATGTGGCTCACTGTAGAACTGCTATTGCTCAAAGACCACTTGTGGAAAGCAAATCAAACATGGCCAACCACAAAAATGCCTTTTTCATCAACCTGGCAAAAAAGAGAAACTTCCTCTCAACTTTTACAGACAGATTTTAATGCAGAGCATCACAATGTTTCAGCTACACTGACTTTTGTGGAGTTACTTCACACTGAAGAGGCAAAAATAAGATAAGAAATCAAGTTCTCTCTCACTCCTTCCATTCTCTCCCAAGGTTTTCTTTATCCAGCTTCATCTCCAAATCTCTCATGATGTTGTTCTCTTAAATACTGCTTTGACAACCACAAAATAATGCATTCTCTCACATACACAAACAAAAAACCTAGGATTATTTGCTTTGTAAAAGAACACACAAGTGAAGACTTACTATTTTACCACAAGAGAGATAATCCTAGCTATTAGTGTGGGACATGCCTTACCCATTCCCACTGCTGGATAAGTCCTGACTGTGTAGGACATGGGTACAAACGAAAAACAAAACAAATAAACAAAAAAAAGGAAAAAAGACAGACAACTTCTGACAAGACATATATTTAAAAGTCCTTATGTAGCTGGCAGAAAAAACATACTGGGAAAGAACTGAAAGGTACAGGCTCAAAGCCGTCAGCCCAACAGCAGTAAAGACTGCCCGGCACACTGAACAGTATGGTGTAGTCACCAACCAATGACCCAGGCAACCAGAGGCCCAGGAGCAGGTTTAAGCTTTCCTCACTTGAATCCTGCCACAGGCCAGTTCAGCTCTCATCAACAGTACCAAGGAGCAAGCCTTTAACGTATGCACCTGGCCCTGCCATGGAGAACTCCAGGTTTCAGAAGAACAGGAAGAAGTTTTCCTGCTCCTGAGAGTGTGAATTGCAGAAATCTTCCTGTTGCTACACCTACGTAAGAGAAGAGCAACCCCACAGCCAGGCATGCAGTTAGTATGGTTTCACAATGTCTCAAAGCAGGCTTCTCAATTTGCTACATGCATATCGCCTTTCAGAAAGAAAAAAATAATTTTAAAAAACCCACAACAATCAAAAAAAACACCAAACAGGCAGAGGGAAGACGTTACCTTCCCACTTCCCCTCAATAAAGGAAGGTGTAGACAGGACTTGTTAAGCTTCTTGTCAAGAGAGCTTCCACTTGAATTAAGTTCCACAGACCCCATGTTGTGCAAGTCCACCGAATTACTTTTATCTTTGCTGAATGAGGCTCTCTGTGACACGAAGGGTCAACAAAATGCTGTTTCTTATTTTCAGCAATTGCTACATTTTTATAAAATCTCTTACACTGAAACACCCACATGGAAGATTTCTGACAATAAAAATTCCATGCTTCTCAAGCAAGTGATTTTCTTAGTGTAGTCTCATAAAATCCTGTTAACTTTCCTTCTCCTCGCTAAAAAATGAAATTTTGTTGTACTAGCTTTCTTTGTACTCAGATATGCCTGAAGCTAGTTTGTTTTCACATGCTGAATTGTCCATGCTCATAAGGACTTCCTACTACATTATGCATTTGTGTGCTATAAAGGAAAAGGCATGAACACTGGAAAGTGTCAAAACCATGCTTTTCCTCTTTGTTGATTCATCTTTTATGTAATGAAATTTATAAATATTGAAAATAATAAAATGCTGTGAGAATACTACAATTAGTTCTATGCTCAGGCATTAAGTAAAGTATGCTTTCCTCCTCAAATACAGCTCCTATCTTAAAATCAAAGCCAACCCATACTCTCAGCAACAAAACACCAGTCATCAGTAAATCTGAAAATCTTACAGAATGAAATATGGTTAGCATATTTAGCATTACTTGAAATACAAGTTCAAAGTAGTAAGTTACCCTATTTTTCACAATACTGCCAGTGTGTCAAAGTAACTGCTTCTGCCAATTCCATGTTTCATAAGAAAGTTGGTTGTGATTTCACATTAGATTATGAATATAAAAAATAATTTAACTGTAAAGAACTATTTCAGATCAACGCATATTTTAAAAATGTCACTAAGAAAACCAATATCTAACTTCATACAGTTAACACAAGGAAGTTAGTATTAAATAAATCGTCTAATATAGTAAACCATGTAATATACACAGCAGCTTAAATGCCACCTTCAGTGGCAAGAAGCTCTGTTCGTTCTTTAGACTTCTCCTGTCAATAAATATAATTGAACTGAAAGAAGTCAGTAACTTCACGCTATTCTGAAGGTGGCATGTGGTGTTTTTTGGGTTTTGTTTTGGGTTTTTTTGTGGTTTGGGGGGGTTTTGTTTGTTTGTTTTTTAAAGTAGCATTATGAATGAAAGTTGAGTATTAGCAGAAGATGCCCACCTGGCACAGATTTCAGTGAGACTACTCACATGTCAAGACAAGCATTTACTTGGAAAGCTTCAGAGCAGCAGCATACACCAAGGCAAAGGACACAAAACTAAGGAGTCAGATGTGGATTTTATTCCTTTCCCTACTAATGATAACCTTCTAAGCGACTGCAGGCAAGCCTATACTCCTTCACTGCTTTGTATCTCAGGTGCCTAAAACATGGATAAAAATGATAGTTCCTCATTTTGAGATGTGCAGTTACAGTAAGGCTTAGGTACTTCCCCAGACAGGACATAAGCACATGAATAAGGCAATACTTACAACTGCCAATTAATAATACTCTCTCGATAATGATGATATCATGTGATTTATTTTTTTCCCTTTTTCAAGCAATGCAATCTAACAGCAGCCCGTCAACACACTCTTAAAGTTAGAGCAATCCATATGCTGGTTCAGGTTCTACCCCTTCTAAAACTGACAAGACAGCTGTAGTAGACTTTTCCGAAATTCACTCATCCACTACTACCAGGCTCACCACATTGCTCTCAAACAGAAACACAGTATCATTACTGATCTTAAAAAAAATTAAACAAAAAAAAAAAGGAAGTCCTAATAAACTTTTGACATACAACAGAATGAAAAAACTTCTAACAATGATACCCAAAGAAAGGGGGGGGAAGCACAGTAGAAGAAATAAAGCTAATATTACCAAAGTCTAAAAGATGACTTTCCTGTTTCTTCTCAAGAATAATTTGAAATGCAGCTATTATTTCAATGCATCTTTATAGACTCCTAAGTAATAAAGAAAACATAAACTATTATGGTTACAGTAAAGTAGAACAGTATCCATACTGCTTTAAAACCAACTTAATTCACTTAGGAAAACCGTCCCTATGTACAGGCACCATATGATTTAATAACACAGGGAAGCATCCTTAGTCTCCATTTGCAGGTGGCAAAGGGACATATGGCTGTGTTTCCAAGAGTAAACTCTGACCCTTGAAGCTGCCAGCAGGCCATGGCAGCGACACTGACTCAATCGACAGCTGGCAGGACACAGGAAATCCAACTTGGGTCCAAAATTTGAAAGCGGCCTCTGGTTCTGACCACTTTACTTGCCAGAGCTCAGAGAGACAGCCTGTGGCACATTCAGAAACTAAAATCAGAGTTTTGTTTCAGTTCTAACTGCAACTTACAGTACCTTCCTCCACCAAGGAGCCACCTTTCAAATAAACAGGGAGGCCTGAACACTTCACATGCTATGTACCATCAAAATAAAAGGCAGTGTTTCATCTCCCACATGCCCAGATTTGACTGCAGGAGCATTTACAGCTTTCACACCACAGCAGAGCCTTGCACACTGCAGGTCTTGTCTACCTCACCTGCACCTTCCTCACAGCTACCTGTGGTGGAAGAGGAGCTCTCCTCAGCTCGCTTGGCCGAAGTTTCCATTCTTCATACCACTCTGCTACCAGCTCTATGCAGAAGATTGCCCTGCCTAACGCCATGTCGACTGAGCTTCAGAGATGTAGCGCATCCTCAGCCCACAGCGCACAAGCAGCAGCACCCTGGAATAACTTTAAGCTCTGAATGCAAGCAATTGTATCAGTGAATTTAACAAGACTTGTCATCTGCTTAAAGATATTCACATGCTTACATGATTGTCAAAGCTATGGAACCACTAATTTACAAACAAAGTGTATTAAGATAATTCTGGCTGAAAAGGAAAATGTTAGCTATGAAATAACTGCACGATTACCTCTGGTATTTTATGCAGAAAACTGACATTTAATATCTTTAATTATTCACACAACAGCTACAAAAGAGAAAGGTTTTCTTCCTTGAACAGAAAAATAAACATGGACAAATTCCTCTTGCCATCATTCCTACACTCCTTTCCTAAATAAACCTCCTGCTGAAACCAATGGAAGTTTTGCAGGCGATGGGTTTACAGCAAGCAGCACCCAAAAAAACTCAAAAGCATCAAGGGCAAGCTTCTTAAATATTCTGAGTTTACCTCAACACAGAAACCAGTTACGTTTCTGCTAAATTACATGTCTGCTTGAAATGGTTTATCAGTTTGCTGTGCCAAGAGGGACAGTAGAATGCAACGAACTTCTGAGACCACCGGCCAATTTCTGAAGCATTCACAAGGCCTAAGCGGCTCACCCCCTTTTAGCTTGTGACACACCAGCATCCCAGCTGGCACTCGCTAACCAAGACCAGAGCCCAGGCATCCCTCCTGTATGTTAAGACTGAATTACTAAACTCCATTCATGAACTGTATAATAAAGGATATCTTCTCTTATGCCAAAATAAAAGCTCCCTAAAGCAGATGAAATTTTCCTAGTCATGGACAAATCTAATGAAATCTCTGTTCTCCCCTTAACTAGGTACATTATTTTTATTACCTTTTTTTAAGCTATGAGGAAACACATTTCTCTGCTTCCTCTAAAGATTCTATTATACCTTTTCCATCAAAAAGCTACCCTATCTTTCTTTTCTTTGTAATTAATTGATGCCGGTTCAACATCAGGTATGACCTCTCTTTAGCACTATGCACAAAATTGAGGTGTGCTGCTCTTAAAAAGTAGTGGGCAGATTATGATCACTGCTTCATTTCTAAGATCAAACTTACATGCATCCAAAAGACTTCATCACATAAAACTAAAACCAGATAATGACTGAAGATGCTACCTGAGGCAAGGCCCCTGAGCTATTCTTCTTCAGTACACTTTACTACTACCCCAAATAAAGAAAAAGTCCTTCGCACTTAGCACTCTCATCTGACTCTTACCTGAAAACATAGAAAATTAAGTTCAGAAATCAGTGCCTTTGTATTCAGCTGTGAAAAACAGTTTGAAGCCTATCTGCAAGTTCTTGAATTTCCCAATGCATTTTCACTTTGCAAAATTGTTGCACAAGTTACCCTACACAGAACGTTATCCTTGTCAGTAATGCTATAAAACTCAAAGCAATATTCTCCTATGCAACTAGTCTGTCATAAAGAATTTCAGTAATTCAATTTGGTGTTTGTACTCTTAGACCTACACATACCAACATCACTGCCCACAAAAATCAAAAAAACCTGAAATTTGGGTGTCATTCTACAAGAACTGGAGAACAGGCAGAATGCTCCCTTTGAACCATCTCCCCACAGGAGTTATCCCAGCTTTAAGACTAGTTTCGTGGGCTTAACATCACACCAGAACAGCTGCTCCCAACAGCCCCTTCGAGCCAGTGTGTTCAGGACCATCACTTATCCTATGTCTGCTATACGCTGCCTGGAAAAGGTCAAGAGAATGTTATTAATCATTCACATTTATGAGTACTAAGCTTACCCCAAATACATGCCTTGTCTTGTTTTTAATTATGTACACAATAGTACCATAAAAAAAAAAATAACCTCCCACTTCCCCATTTTGGGCCAAACGCAGTTCAATGCCACCATGGGTGACTGTATGAGAAGTGCTCCAAATGCCACACATTTTACGACATCTAGGAATGTGACCCCACAAATTTAGAACCTCTTCTTTAAACTGCCAATTCTACTTCAGCTTAAAAGACATCAAACCCTCCACAAGGTGTCAAAACTTCCGAGCATACAAATAAAAGGAAAAGGTTGCGTACCTGAAAGCTTAGGAATACTAGTAAACTAGTCACTAAGATTCACCTTTCAGTTGATAGGTACCTGCATTAATCAAAACCAAAAAAAAAAAACCAACCCAAAACAAAACAGTAACACAAAAAGAGCATGGATGGAATTCTAATTAGTTCTCAGTTTACATGTTAAAACTGAACCAAATCCTGCTGCAGTAGTATTACAGTTCCACTAAACTTGTCACCGATTCTTGACCTCCAGAGATTTCTAATTACCTATTCTGTTTATATTTTCATGTTTTTCCTACCGCTGAATTTTAAAGGACTTTACATTCTCATTAAGTTTTCAACCTGTGCGTTGCATTTCGCATAGCCTAATGCTACTTTAGTTTAAAACTTTTACCCTAAGTCAATCAGCTGATTATCTTTACAAAACGAGGTTTAAGAAAAAAACAAGAAAAAAGAAAAGAAGAGAGATCTGCATATGTACAACCTTTTGATTCTCAGGTTATTCAGACCCACCCATACTTACAAACTTTATAATCTAGCAGTTGTTATGAGCACCTGGAGAAGACATGTTTTCTGAGGCACTAAAGCCTGAACAAGCATCTTCCACGTAAAAAGCAGCAGCATGAGGACCTCTATCTTATCAACAACAACCAACTTCTTTTTCCATGTGTGCAGTTTACATACTTACCCAGGAAGGCAAATGGAAACTACAGACAGACGAAGATGAAGCTGTCTCAAAGCCTTTGTCATGTGATAGTGACCTATAAAGTATCAAATAAAGGCACATCATCAGCACACCATGATTTTACAATATTGCAACTCACCACAACACCAACAAGAAGAGAGATCCCAGAACTTGAAACTTGCTTCCTCCTCAACCCCACCCCCGATAAGTTGTCCCTTAAACAAGATGACAGTCACGGGAAACCTTTAGGAGCAAACAAAAGATGCACCATGTCTTTAAAGAGCATTAGGACTGGGCAAATGGAGCAAATCATCCCAGTGTGCATCAGCAGAGTGGGTTATCTTTCCTCTGTCTCTCGTACACACAGATGCACGTTTATGCGCGCACACAGACACATATACATACACATTGGGATGCATCACGTAATTATTTACATGCACACGCAGAGAAGCACGCATTATCAAAATAAAAGGCAGAAAGTTGACCACCATCTGCAAGGAGGCATACATAACAATAACCCTCAGGAACTTACACATGTGAGCGATCAATCCCCGTGCATGGGTAAGCCAAACAACGCAAAAATTAACAACAAGACTAAGCCGCCCGACTGCAGGTACGAGATCCACCCGCGGAGACAGACAGACAGAGGGACGGACAGAACGCTGCAACACTGGAACACAGTTTCAGGTAATGCCCGTTCGTTCCCCCTCCCCCCGGGCAGAGGCCAGCCGAGCCGCACGGAGTCCAGCGGCCGCCCAGCAGAGCCCACCGCCACCGGGACCCGCGGGGAGACCGCCGAGACCCCCGGTCGCCACAGCGGGGGGGAGGTGGGGGGGAGCGGGAAGCGGCGCTTGCAGCCGCCGCCCGCCTGCCGCCCACCCCCGCCCGTGCAAACTGTAGGGCCACCGGAATCCGGGCTCCGGGGTGGGGTGGAAAGAAAAGGTATTAAATATGGAGAAAGACCGCTGTGACCCAGGCTTTTCCCGTCTCCCCCTTCCCGGCGCCGTCCCCCCCCCGGCCCCGGTCACCATCAAGTTTGCATCTTAGTTACAAAATGTCGATCTTGAAGGCTGACAAGACACAGGGAAAGGGGGAGAGAAAGAGAGAGAGTGCGAGTGAGTGAGAGAGAGAGAAGAGAGAGTCCATCTTGCTTTGAGGGGGGAGGAGAGGAGCAATAATGCAGCGCATAAATCTCACCCTCCCGGGGGAAAAGTCTGCACAACACCTTTGGGGGCGGGCAGGGAAGGGGCGGCGGCACGGGGAGGGGGCGCGGGGGGCTCCCCGGCCCTCCTCCCAGCTGCCCTCCCCGGCGGGATCTGGCGAGGCAGGCTGGCAGCAAACACCTCCCTGCTGCTCCCCTCCTCCTCCCCGCGGGCCCGGGCGATGATCCCGCTGCTGCCGCCGCCGCTGCCACCGGGGAGGAGGTGCCGCCGCCGCTGCCGCCGGGAGAACCACATGGAGACCGGCATGCCCCTCCGTCGCCCCGCCAGGCTGCGGGACTCGGACGTGTCACCAGCAGGACGGGCAATGGTTTCGACGCCCCAGGCCCAGAGTGACCACCGCCGGCCTGGCGGCCGCCCCCAACCTCCCCACACACACTCACCTCCGGAAAAAAACTTTTAACCGCGGGCCTCTCCCGGAAAAAAAGTGGCGAATCCGCCCCGCACACGGTTAAAACCCCGCGGCCCCCCGGCTCGGCTGGCGGCGAGCGGGGGAGACCCGGGCACGGTCCTTCCCCGCCCCGGCGGGGAGGGAGGGAGGAGGCAGGCGGGGAGGGAGGGGGCGGGCAGCCGCCTGCCGGTGCCTCTCGCCCCGCCGCCGTTGTACATGTCGCCTCGGCGGCGGCTCTCGCATCGCTTCGTTTTTACCTTCCTCATTCAGCGGCGGCGGTGGCGGCGGCGGGCTGCCACCGATATTTCTAACGCAAACCTGCTGCCGTGTGGCGCCCGGGATTATCGCGATTGCCTCCCTTCCCCTGCCTCCAACCCTTCCTTCCCCGTCCTCCTCCTCGCAAACCCACACTGGATCGACTCTCCTCACAGACATGCAAGTTTCATACATTGCAAATAAACCCGAGAGGAGGAAGAGCAAAGCGGCTGGCGGCGGGGGGGGGGGAGGAGAAGGAGGAGGAGGGCTGCTTTCTGTAATTTACCAGCGACCCGATCTCGCAGCAGCAAATAACAGCCGAGCACCCATCCGGCTCCCGGCGGTGGAGAGAGCCCCCCTCCGAGGCGGCCATCCCCTCCCCGGGGCGCCCCCCGCCAAGTTTTCTGTCATCGCGACCACCCAATGTCACAACTTACCTTCAGAAATAGGACTTCGCGCGGCCGAGGCCTGCCACCGCCTCCCCCCCTCCCGCCCCGGCCCCCGCCCGCCTCCCTCCCTCCCTCCCTCCCTCTCCACCTTAAACTTATTGACACAACACAACCCCACATCCACGCGAAACCGCGGCAGGGCCGCCCGACCCTGCTCCCCCCTCCACCCCGCTGCCCACCGGGGCCGCCGCCGCCCCGGGTGCATCGCCGATGACTACCGGAAAACGCACAGCCCAACTCTCCGGCCGAGCCCGGCCGCTGCTGCTGTTGTTGTCAGGGTCGGCGCCGGGGTTCTTCCTCCCGCCCCCCCCCTCACCGCCCCGTGCGGCCACCGGATCGGTTCCCTCGCCCTCCTCGGTTTTACATCCCCCCTCCCTCCTTCCCGGTGGTGGTGGCGGCGGCGCGGAGCCCCCCCAGGCCGGCGGCAGGCGACACCGATCCGCGCACTCTCCCCCCGCCCTCGCTTCGCCTCCCCTCGGGATGAAGTTTCGTTTCTGCCTGCCGCGATTTCCCTGTCAAGTCACCCCGGAGGCACACACCGAGCAGCGGCCGATGGCCATCCCTCCTCCTCCTCGCCCTCCTTCCCCTTCCTCCCTCCGCCGTGGCCGCCGCTGCTCTTGCCTCTCTGTGCCGGCGAGAGGTGCCTGGTTTCAAACGCAGCCTGGCACTGGCTGGCCTACCCCTGCCGCCTTCTTCTTCTTATTGCTTTTTTCTTTTTTNTTTTTTTTTTTTTTTTTAAATGCACTGCGCTGCAATGCTATTCACCTCGCCCCCCCTCACCCTCCCCTCGGTAAAACACCCCCGGTCACCCCTGCCTTCCCGGCCGGGCAGGGGGCTAGTGGCACCGACCAACCCGGTCCTTTCCCTGCCCAAACTTTCAAACGAAGGCAAGGGCTGACGAGACGGAGGAAAAGTGACTGGGAACGGCGGCAGCTGCCGCGCAGGGCAGGGGAAGCTCCGCACCTCCCTCCCGGCCGCCAACGCCACCGAAGGGACCCGGGGGGCTGCCCCGCCGCTGGGGCGCGGAGGGGAAGGTGTGGGGCGAGGGCACCCCTCTCCCTGCCTGTCGCTGCCTGTCTCCGTCCATCTCCCTGCCGCCCGGTGAGGTGCGGCGGGCGGCGCGCACTCACCTCGGCAGGGCTGGCGGGCGGGCGGGCAGCGCGCCGCTGGGCCGGAGCGAGGCGCGGCGCGCAGCGGAGCCCCTCCACCTCGGCGCCCGCGGAACGCGGCTCCACACAGAGCCATGCAACCCGGGCAGCGCCACAACACTCCCCGGGATATAAGCCGCCTCACTATTGGCCGGTGTGCTGAGGGACGGGCTCGCCAGCCATTCAGCGACGCCGTTACACCCGCGGCCCGCGAGGGAGCCGCTGGCGCACACACTCCCCGTACACACTCACACAAAGATCGTTGCGCTGCTCTACGCGGTGTTTGAGGAGCCGGCAGTGCCGGTGGTGAAGCGGGGCAGGTAGCGGGGAGACAAGAGCCCCCGGTGCTGAGGGGAGCGCAGAGCCGTGCCGGTCACAGCACCGGCAGCCGCTCTCCATTGGCCGCCCGGGGAGGGCTGCGAGAGTCAACTCCGCCTGCCCTGGGCAGCGCCGCGGGGTAACGGCCGCGGCGGGGTGCGGGCGGCGGGCACGGCCCGGTCCCGGCCCCGCTCGGCCCCGGCCCCGGGCGCCCCCCGCGCAGCCCCCCGACAACTTACTCCGCTGAGTTGGGCGGGTTTCATTCAGCGGCCAAAACACGGCGAGCGGAGAAGTTGAGGGAGGCAGCAGTGCATCCGCACAGCCCCGGCTCGGGGAGTAAACACGGGAAGCCGGCCTCGCCGCACGGGGCGAGCCGGGCGGACGGGCCGGGGCCGGCGGTCGCCCCTGACCCGGAGAGAGGGTTTCAGGCAGCGAGGCTGCGGGCGGTTTTGGCGGTCCTATCGCCTGAGTAATCCCCCAAACGTGGCAGAGAGGCCCTGGCCGGCCCAGTATCGACAGCATGGCAGTCTTCACATCGGCTTTCCACAGGGACAGCGGGTGCTGGTTTGGCAGAACTAGGAAAGTAAAATGCTGTTGTTCCTGCCACGCTCCGTGTCCTGCCTGGGTGGCAGGTGCTCTGCACCTCGCATAGGTTACCAGCCTCTGTTCTGCACCTCACGTATGTTACCAGCCACATGGATGTGAAATTCATGTGAGAGTTGGTGTGACTCGCAGGTTGATAATGGACAAAGCAACAGTGTGAGGCCAGCAGCTTCTGGGTGTCTGTGTGACGATTGTGCTGATGAGTGTTGGAAAAGCCCTGTGGAAACATAGTCAAACTTTTTTTTAAAAGCTCCTCTCTTCTGCAAGAATCAAACAACATGGAAGCATACTGTGTACGCTGACCCGATGTACTAGTGTTCACAAGGGTTTGCATGTATGCAACATGAGACCTTTATGGTTTTTTAAGGAGAAAACACATGGTGTTCATTCTTACAGTTAGGAAGCACTAACGTGTGTGGTGCTGTCTCCAGGTGGGATTCTGACTTTGCATCAGCAATTGGCATATTAAAAAAAAAGCTCAGAAATAATAATAGTAGTAATAACGACGGATGCTGAAGTGTATTCATTGTTTTTCCAGTAAAAGAGCGATGTTTGTGGTTCACAATGTCTTTACATATTCAACAATCCAAGGACGTTGCAGAGTTTATTCTGTATGTTCTCTGTCCTGAGCTTTTTTCCGTTGCAGTATGGTTGATTTTGGCATCTTCCCATTGCTTACCTACTCATCTTGCTTTTTTGTTCCCCCCCATTTTTCTTTATGGCAGAATTATGTTAAATAACTGTGAAATAATATTTCTTATGACTGAATAAAATGATAGGGTAAAGTACAAGGTGATTTTAGACAATTAAATTGTATACATGTTTCTGAGAAGTAATTTTAAGTTTGCCTGCACATTTTTTGTTAAGATGTGAGAAAAGTATTCTAAATGACCCACCATCTTGCTTGTTGTAAGCAGGAGTGGGTTAGTCAGTGCCTGAATAATATAAATGTAACAAGATAAACATATTCTGTAATTGTGTTCTACTTCATTTTTTTCATTTTTATGCTAAGAAAGCAGAGCCATCCATCCATCCACTGGAATTTGGGTGCATGTCAGGTGTCACAGGTCAGGACACTAGCAAGTGAAGGCACACAAATTTCGTTAGTGACATTTGAAAAGGCTGGCCTAATTTTTAGGCAGAGCTTCCTCCCAGTGTTTGTAAATTGTGAATTGCTTTGCAGTTGTAGGTAAGCAGCAACTTTTCAGTATGCATAAGCAGTTGCCAGTAAGAGTAAGAGGCCTAAGCCAGACAGTTAAAACTTATATGGTATAGTTTCTTAATTCTCAGTATTGGTGCCTTGTTTCTTGGATTCTTTCACCCATATTAATAACAGTACACCATGGAGCCTCTCATACCTCTTCATTGCTAAAGTCCTGCCAAAGTAGGTAATTACTGAGCAATATAATTGATGTAGATGCTTCATAGTATACATTAAGTTCATTTAAAGGATGCTTCAATTTCTTGTTAACGGGACTCTCTATTACGCTGGATGCCTTCACTGGCCATTTCGGAAAAGGGTCAAGATAGGGACACCTTGCATGTGATGTAGTTGTTTACAGCTATACAAAATGGATATACAGTGCTACTAATTAGAACAGTTGTGGTTTGTGTCCATTCTGTGCAGTTACAAATAGCTTCACGAGTTGAAAAGCAGCCACCTATTAGGCCTGTAGAAGCAGAAGTATTTTGTCACACTTTAAGAGAGATGAGTAAGGTAAGATATGCTGGTATGGTCAGAAAATAAAATGCTTGTGTTTCCACTGCCTTTGATTTGTTGTGTCCATAGTGAAAGAGAGGACTGTATTTTCTTGGGCTATCAATCCAGGACCTTCTGCAAACACTAAGGTCATGAGGGGTAGAGGGAGAGGAGAGTAAATACTTCTGTGTTTCCGTTTGTCTATATATGATCTTAAGCAAAGTAATCCCTTTGCATGCCCACTTGGAGATATTTCTGGCTTTAGTCAGTCACTGTTATCAAGACTTACAAGGTGCTCGCCAGAGTCTGTAAAGAATTTTTCAAGAAACAGCAAGAGCTGGAATTTTTAAAATTGCTTTCTGATTATTAGTTGTTTTAAAATTACACACAAGTTGCGTTTCCAGATTTTTCTTTAGCAACTGGTATCGTCAGATGTCACTTCTCTGTCACATCTGTGTAATTGGTATTAGTTTTTGAAAGAATGATGCCCCAACCCTACTTTGTGGACTGCTCATAGGTGCTCCTGCATACAGCCAGCGCTTTGCTGAAGTTGATGCAGTTCAGCACAGATAAAGCAGTCTGCTCAGATGCAGGCGCAGCAGGATTTGGGGATTTGAAGTTGTAAATTTTTGTCATTTGTTTGAGTTAATTTGAGTTTCCCTGTTTTGCACTCAACTGATGGTAGAGTATCTCCCTCCCAACTGCATGCCCCTAGTAATCCATCTGTGGCACAACATAAAAGACAGAAGTATCCATGTGTCTATGATGTGTCAAAAGCAGAAAAAATATTTCTTAAGGAAACTGTTGTCTTATTTAATAATATCTGTTAAAATAATGGCATTGATATAAATAATACTAATTGGGATTTGTTCTCTTCCTTTGGGGCCTGCTGTGGAGCTCAGTAACATTGCAGGGGAGGGGGCTGAGTTTGGTCCTTGATTACCATTTTCTCTCCTGCCCATGGCAAAAGCTACCTTCTGCCTGTGGAAACGAGCTGACCACTGGTAGCAATTCTGGGCTGAGATGGATGCGTGCTTCCATGTCCATTTTAAATGCATTCAGATAATAAAAAGGAAGCTTGGACTAGCCAGCTGCAGCCTGAGCCTGCAGGCCCTGGATCCCTTTGAGCTGCTACCATGGCTGACTACAAGTGACGGTTGTCATGTGAGCAGGGAAGGAAGGCCATAAGGCAACTCTGGGAGCATATGCTTTATCTGCGTTAAGCTTTGCACACAGCCTGGGGAGAAGCGTGGGGAAGAAAGGGTGAGGCAGACGCAGCCTTATGGAGCCTGTCCCACCTCTGTTGCCTTTTTCCTGTGGCTTGTGCCCACCCTCAGTTAATGGAATAGCGTGGCATCCTCCAGGTTAAAAAACACTGGAGCAGGACAATGTATTAGTGGGCCTATTTTCCTCCCCAATGCACTTGTGTAACATGGTAACATTAATAGCAATTTATGTGCAAGCACTGAAGGGAGGAGGCATTTTTTCTGGACTTAAGCTGCAGAATATCCACTTCAGAGTAGGAACAGAACTGCAGGATTAGTGCAGGACAGCCATTCTTCAAGAGCCACACTTTTAGGAAGTTATTGTTCTCACCTCAGCCCCTTTTAGGAACACTTTCAGTTTCTTGAGAATTCAATAGAAATTTGTAGAAGTCAAAGAAAAGGCCAACTTGTTCTGTTGGTTTCTCTGTAGGAGGACTGAGTTAAACTCTTACTGTATTTCTTTGCTCCTATTCCTTACTGCTATTATTTCACAACATTAAAATAATCAGAATATTTTCTTCTTTATAATTTTGAGATGCTGCTTCTGAATGTTCTCTTTCTATACGTGTGCATCTAATTCCCACCATCTCCTATTCACTCTTGTTCTTAGTTTTTATGCCTCTCTTTACTAGCATAGCATTAACAGCTGCAACCCTCTGACAGAACCAGCCACTAAGAGCATTAGATCCTACAAGCAACCTCTGACCTAAGCTGCTAGCTGTTTCATTTGACAAGTTAGACCAGGAGAGTAGGAAGGGAATAGACAGGTAAAATGAGTTGCCGGTAGTCTCACAGTACAGAAGCTGCAAAGTCAGGAATCAAATCTGGGCTTCTAACTTGCAGTGCCTTGCTCCATACATTTTTCTCTGTTGGTCTGAGATTTCTCTTTCATAGTCCCTCCCTTTTTCAGAAAAATATTACTACACCTTGGGGAGCTCTTTACCATTTTTTCCTGTTTCAGAAGAATTGAGCAATAGGTTAGCCAGAGCATCCAGATCCACTTGAGTTTATCAACCCTGGAAAAATGGCTTCTGATTCTGCAAGACATTTGGGTATATGTTAAACTAATATATATTAACTACTTCTTAACAGACTAGTGTACATGAAATATGCAATGTCTGCAATAATGAAGCAATTGCCTGCTAAGCTCTAAACTTAGCAGTTTTTCCTTGTCTATATACAAGTATACTGCATTGCAAAAATAGGTAAATCAGGTCAGACCTGCTCACCTGAGGTTTTGTAGCCCATTGAGTTAGTCTAGCGCAAACAAATCAGTTTCCATAGTCAGTGACACACAAGAGAGCAGTGAATCTACCATTCACATCAAGTAACTTGGGATTCCTTAAGACTTACTGACAAAGTCTCCAGTAAAAGCCGGGCCAAAGGAGAGCGCTTTCCTGCAACCCCACACTTTTTATTTTTATGTTTACTGCTTAACTCTCATGTAAACTGCAATAATATTTAGCTACTTTAAGCATAAAATGTAATTGGAACTAATTTTTCAATTTTAAATTGTTTGCCCCTGATTACATTTCAGTGCTATCAAGTAGCTTCCTCCCTCCTCCACCCAAGGTCCTCTTTTTCCTATCTCTGCTTCTGGTATTATTCAAACATTTTTTTTTTATTTGCTTGTTTTCCCTTTTCTGTAAATGTTCATGCTGCTTTAAAGAAACCACGACTCTATTCTAGTGTCCTCCTCCAACATCCAATATACCAACAGAGACTTCAGAGCTACCTCACAAATATGTTTCCTTCTGTCTAGAGCAAGGACAATCAAGCTGCATTGCGTTTTTAGCCTGCTAATTCCCCTGCTTAACTAAAGAGGCTGTCGTTGAGTCTGTGCTTGACAAGTGGCAAGTCCCTGCAGTGACTCAAGTGAAAGAGCAGCACCCATTAGGTCTGAGAATGAATTCTCACAGCTTGGTGAGCTTCCCAGATGCACATCTCATTGCCCCACTGCCATGCCTGTAGTTATGTCCATTTTAAAACCGCAGCACACTTCTTTCGCTGCACAGTGCTGCTACCATTGGTAAAGTAAACATAGCAAGTGACCATTTGACCCTAAATAACACGAGCATGCATTAGTCACTGAACTACTCAAAGACATGGTATTTGACTCTCATATCTAGGGAAATACAGAGCTCTGCAGATTTGATATTGGTGATCTTTGTTCATCTCTTCAAAGATGTTTGAGGCTTCAAAGAGGTGGAGATCAGAATTTTATGCCTTCAGGTCGTAGTCATGTGGGGACACAGTGAAGGAGTCCTGGCTCAGCTCCTGGCCAAGAGGGTAGAAGCATCCAACCCAGTGGAGCCCAGAGACAGGGGACCACATCTAGCCTTCTCTTTTTGAGGAATTGCTTTTGGAATTAAAATTATCAGCTTTGAAGAATGATGTAGGGTCGGGAACAAAACTGTATGGATCTTGAAGCCTTCCAGGAGAAGAAAAGAAAAAAAAAAGAAGTAAACAATTCATGTCTTGGACTAGTGCAACTCACTATATATTCTTGCAGGAGTAAGGCTGTGCACTGCTTCAGTGCATCCAGATGAGAGGCCTCAGGAGAGGAAATTAAATCAGAACATTGTATGGTTTCTGTCCCACTGGGCTAAAATGGAGAAGAAGGTGAAACTTAAGAAGGGCACTTTCTCCTGCTCCTCCCTGCTCCAACGTGAGAATCATTGGCAGGCCAGCCTGTAAGGACTAGCCCTTTTAAAAATATACAGGGTGCCTTCCTGCATGCTCTCCTCATGTGGCTTTTCCCTGAAGTTGCCAGGTTCTCATAGCTTTCCCCAGTGCCAGTGCTGTAGCAAGGAAGATATTCTACTCTATAAAGTAGGCAAATTGCACATTGGAGTCTGTCTGCCCACCCTGCTTGTTTTAGCCCTTGAACACCCATAGTGGGTGTGCATTTCCCTTGTCCTGACTGTCTGCAGCTCTAAGTGAAGCGTTTGTGTTGGGATCTCCGCATCAGTAGAAGTTACAGCCCTCTCTGGTTGTAATGCTCTCTCTCCTTATAGTTTCGTAAAAGCTAAGTGGTGGTGCTGAGCCATATTTTAAGTTTTATCTTTATCAGTAAAAAATCAGTTTGATGATACTGGGCCATTTTTTTCAAATGATGGGTTTTGTCAATTGCTGATTTGGGGAATTATGTTTATGTATGTGGAGGGAGGGGCAGGTATAAATACCTGTATTTGCATGCAGAAGTTTAAATTTTCATATGCTTTCTAAATTGAACATTTTCATGTTGCAATTAAAAAAAAAATCCTTAAAAGTGCTCAATCCTGAAACATAGTGCTTTTAGTGTACCTTCCTGGCCTTCAATGTTCAATGTCCATTTGCTTCAACATAAGTTTTTGAAGAATAATCAATCCAGGTTAACACAAGTGATCTGTTGTGCCTTTTTTTGGTTTGGTTTTGTTTTGTTTGGTTTTGTTTTGTTTTGTTTTGTTTTGTTTTGTTTTTCTTTTGGAACTTCCAGCAATTTGAAAAATCAGTGGTTTGCTTAGCCCTGTCTGCATATTTTTTCAAAAGAAACTTGTGGAAGGCATGCAGAGATCTACCAGGAGGTTTATGGTCTGTGATGAACGGTGTGTTCATAAAGAAACCTTAAATCTCTGACTGTTGAAGTCCTACTGAGAACAGCTCAAGTCGTGCCTGCCCAGCAATGCTCAGATTAAATTAATAATTATTTTCCCTTCTTTCTTAAATTTCCAGGCTGACTTGTTGCTTCCACTCTGCTTCTCCTGCCTATATAAAAACCTTATTCTAAAAACTATTGGAGTGCCTTACATCCAAGCTTAGGTCTCAGTCAACAGGAGGTTTATATACTTCTATTGACTTTAAGGGAGCTGCTCATGCACTTAGGTTAAGCCTGTTCTTCCAAGAAGACCTGCCTAGAAGCAAGTTACTATGGCTTCTGACTTCCTTGTAAAGCTGAAGTTTTGTGTTGAAATGCATTTCTTACTCCAAAACTTTGCAATCAGTGACTGAAATCCTGACAGCATGAAAAGCAATGACACAGCTCATATTGACTACAGTGGGATACTCTGCTGCTATCATGAGCTCATAAGTACTTGTCAGGATCTCTGATTTTGCAACACAGATGGCAATA